>JAJJMC010004815.1:2682989-2752156 GCA_023531435.1 Papaver californicum
ACCCGACCTTCCACCGATATTGTCCCCACTTAGCCACTGCGGTTATCTGGCAGTGTGGGGTTTTCAACGGGCACTGTTGCGGTTATCCAGCAGCAGCTTTCTGGGAGGTCACCCATCCCTGGATTACTCCCACCCGAGTACGCTTAACTGCAGAGCTTTTTACCAACTCTGGAGCCAACTGTGCTGAAAAGGCCTCGGTGTTAGGAAAGGACAAACCACTACTTGTATTCCGAACCAGGGTATTACAGATATGCTTCAACAGCAGGAAGGTTAACGTATACTTTACGAGCCTGCATCAGATCCCAAATATAATTTGCAGTGGCATATCCTACCGTCTGTAGACCATACCCAAAACATAGAAATCAGTGGAATGACTAGTCTCACAAATAAAAAAATAAATCTCCTTTCAGTCTTGAAAACCTCTCAAGAGCCATGAAATTGGCAAAAAGAATGGCCAATATAAAGGGAAGGTATTATAAATCAGGAACCAATTAAAACCAAAGAGAATGTGGCAATAGTTACTATTTCTAAGGAGGAAGGAAACTAATTATATGTTTTCCGACAGCATTATCAAAGCATATACAGACAATCACTAGCTCACCTGTTCGCCAGAGGCTACAAGAAGAAGCTCACTTCCCATCTTTGAGTTCAAGAAGAAATTTCTAGCATTCATCTTTTCCTGTAAATAAAATAGAGCAAAAATGTTAAGGAGCACAAGGCAAGATTGGTAGTATGACAGGAGATATTTAGAGATCATGCTGTTTATATGAATAGAAGATAACTGTACCAATGTCTCTGTAGCAAGTTGCATCCCTTGTGGGGTATGTCCAATCATGGCTCCCTCTGCTAGTGTCTACATCAACACAACATAAGTTCCATTATATACTTACATAAATCAAAGGAAGGCTTATCTACCGAATCCCGGCGCTAAACAATGTAAAAGAGTGCTGAACCCCTAGACCCCAATTTTATTTGGAGAAGATACATACATTCTCTAATGCACTAAATAAGTTGACATACTTGCATTGAAGATGTATGCACAAACAATTCTATGTTCCTAAAATATTAACTCTATTTTAGTGGATCAACATGTCCGTACTGAGATATATATAACAAGCGTATGTTCTACAGACCTTCTGAGCTTTAGTAAGTGATTAATAAGAATCCAGAAGCGATTAACTAACCATATAGAGTTCTATAGCGGGCATTTTAGAGCTGATATGGTCCTCAAATGCCTTAACACCAGCATCAAAGTCTCCTCAGCTCATATAGCACCTGCTTGAAATGGCGTTAAGCATTAGAGAGGCTATTTAACTGTCATGTCCGTAAATAAGAACTGTTAAATGAACACCAGGGAAGATACATTGGTAAAACAGAAGTAAAGGTACATGACAACTGAAATCATGTGGAACTAAGCTTGATACAATAAAATGTACGCTCTATAGACGAATTCTGCAGACGATTTGGTTTCTCATCACTATTCACTAACATTCCCGTTTACAAAAAATAAATTTACTAACTTTCAGCTGGTTTGGAAACTAAAAGCACTTAAAATTACCTCACTGCCTGCATTGTAATATAGGCATCAGGATCTTTTCCATCCTTCTTGATCATTTCCAGAATGGTCTCCATTGCCTGAAATGGGGACAGATTTTAAAAAACTATATTGAATCCACATGTTAAAGTGAATTAATCGAAACACAAAACTTACATTTAGAGTGATGGAAATATCCCACAAAACAAGTCAACTTATGAAGCATTGGACATTATAAGGATTATATTAGTCTGGCAGTATTGTTTGCACCTTAAAACATCTGTTTTAAACAAGTATTATATCGTCAAGCATGATTTTTCCCTAATTCCAAAATGAAGTTACCAGATCACACCAGAAATTTTTTGTAAAACCCAATCTTAAGATTCAGTCCACTTAGATCCAAAAAATACCTAGGTTACTTCTACTATATCCATTAGCATTAACTAAATCTCATCTCATTCTTGGATTAAATAGCAAGGAAAAATGTATGAAATATATATGTGTTTATTCTTAAGATCAGCGCATGCATGAAGTGCAACATGATAAACGGTTAGTGGCCAAAACAGGAATCCTCGCCTATTAACAAAATCAGACGTAGGAATGTTGGATAACTCTTCCTCAGAAACGTTATTCATCCGGTTCTCTGCGGAGGTACTCGACGATTCGACAGATGATCACGCTCCTTTTGACTGCTCCACAAGCTCGATAATCTTTTTGTGTGAAAGCAAACCATCAGAAAACACAGAATAATTGAGATTCAAGGGCATAACTAAAGCAATGAAATGGTACATGCCACATACTTTAGCACTGGTCTCGTCTGTTATAGGTTTCTTGTTTTTATATGCTGTTATAAGTCCCGCGTAGCAGTACTTGTTCAAAGCAAGACCAGCTGCAGCCATATCATGGACAATACCTATCCTGTAAAATATTCAGAATCATCTACTAAGTAAAACAATATCATAATTAAAGCCTCAAATTTAAATTAACAACCCCCAGGGGTCAGGGAAATTTTATTTCAAGAGTCGTCAACTAACACAGCAATTTAAAGTAACAGATTAAGACTAGACAACAGATTACATACACTTGATCTACTCGGCCGCTTGCTGCACATGTGTTTAGTAGACAAATAAATGTTTGCCCATTTAGTTTCACATTATTAATCTTCATTTCTTCCAATATCTTTAGTTTCAAAGAAAGAAGAAAAGAAAGACGGAAAGAGTTAGAAATTCAATGCTTCATTCTGCAGCAGAAAATCTAAATAACCAAAGATGAAGTAAATATTTAAAATTTTGTCAGTAGAGAAAATCTCACTCGGATTGCAGGCTCAGAATACCCTCATTTGCCGCATAATGAGATTAAGTAATTTTATAATGCAACCTAAAACACAAAAAGAAGACGGATTAAGATTGTAACAACTAAAAAGATGATAGAGATTATTAGAAAAAATAAAAAGGCAACTAATATAAAGATTAATACACAAGGCACAAGCTAAAATCGGAAGTACAGCAACTGAGAAATTTGTAATAACAGATTTGAAGTGGAATGACTTCGGTTCGAAGAAAAACAAGACATCATTGATTCAGTAGGTTGGTTTTTATCACTCGTGAGATTGGCTAACCAAGAAAATGCCTTTTAGCCTCCTCTTTGCCAAATTTCTTGCTACAGGTAACTTTCTTTCAATCATATTTAGATAGACAAACAATTCAAATTGCATATACGAAATACGGTAAGAGTGGTTCGCAGTTACATATTACATTAAAATATTCAACAGCAAAGACAGGAACAAGTTAGGCATGTTAGTAAATTAAAGAAGCACGACACGTGGAAGAGGATCAAGTTAAGAAGCATCTAGATTAAAAAATGTGAGAAACACAGGATCACTATTAAAGATATCGAATATCGAAAAGACATGAGATGTTTCCTGAGCGAAGAGCTGCATGAATGACACATAAGATCGAGAAAGCTGAACACCAACGAATAAAACAAACAGCATTAATTGATAGCTGTTCGGGAAAGCAAAAAGTTATTAATACTATATTATTTTATGATCGAGAAAGTAAAAGATAATAATTACTCTATTCTTTTAAAGATCGAGAAAGTAAAAGGTAATTATTATTATATTATCTTAATGATCGAGAAAGCAGATTATAATAATTACTCTATGATCGAGGCCACAGAAGTCTTAAGAGATAAGGAAACACGTGTCGGACATATAAAGTATCGAACCAAGAAGCTGTTAAGAACGATCTGTCATCTATACGATCGCACCAAATAAAGATAAAGTACAAGGACGATAGATACATCGAAACAAGATGGATCGACCCAGAGAAAAATTGATCCAGAATCGATGACTAAGCTGAAGAAAACGACACATGGTATAAAGAGCGATCAGAAAAATAGATCTATAAATAGAAAAGATCAAACAACAAATAGAGGGACGGAAAAAATAGAAAGAAAAACCTGAGAAAGGGAAGAGAAGAAATTTTTAGGTACAAACCTATGAGAAGTAATTGTATAATGTTTGAATTTCTGTATTGAATGTAAAGATTATAAACCCAGAAATTACAAAACTTAGATGATCTATTGTATTGAGCTTAAAACAATTTATGAAAAAGATGATTCTTTATTACTTAAAAGGATGTTTCTTTGTTATTCGTTTACATTTATTTAACTTGTATCCAAGAGTTTGATTGGTTGTTTAACAAAAAGGAATTTTTGGCATAAACAAGGCACACAGAGAGTTGTTCAGGGGTTAAGCTAAATATTCTTTCAATGTAATGGAAGAACATCTTTAAATTTCTCAAAACTAATGGTAATTTTCTCGAATTGCCTCATTAAATGTTGTTCTGATTGTTAAGTCCATAGCTCCGCAGAAATGAGAATTTCCCAATGTTGGTTATCTAAACACAAAACGTAAAAGTAAAACAATCATTATTGGTGATACTTACGTCTGGGACTAAACCCATAGCTTTCATCTGATCTCTAAAATAGAAAGCATCTTGCAACCTCGATCCTTTCATTGCCCCAATAATCAACGAATGAAATGAATCTCTTGATGGCTGTACACCATCCAGTAGCATATCATTGGTTTGATTCTGACCATAGATCAATGGGTCGCCGATTTAATGCGATATGTCTCACGAGTCACGACTCTCACCGGTATCACACGAGAACTTCTGGAATGAGTCATGACTCGGCAGATACACTGAGCAGCTGCAGATTTATGCGAGGTATATATGCATTATTTCCTGGATCTCATAAAAGTGTTCTCACAACACACAAACAAAATGCTTAATTAAGTTGCTGTCAGTTATGTTACAAATAACCTAACACCAGTAAATCCGAAAAGTTTATCCAGATTTTCTCTCTAGAGATCATCGAGGACCTTGGTTAAAATGTACGTACTGGATCTGATGTACGTAATGCCTACTCTGATTGATTCTGCACAAGGAAGACAAACTTCTGGAATCGGTGGAGTTTTAACCTTTTTCACGTAAAGCTTAAAAGTCATATGGTTCGGTCTGAAGCTACATGAATTTTCTTAATTGGACGATATATGTTCACAATTAGAGCTGAAATGTAGTCGTTTTATAGTAATTATTTTAATTTCGTTTTTCTTAAAAATATCTCCAAATATAAACCAACGGAAATAATAAAATTAAATACATAATTTATTGTTTAGCTTCAAAATTTCGGTTAAAAGATATTATAAAAAAGAAGAATTCGACAAAGTTCTTATAAGGTCTAAAATGATTGCAAAAAGTTTTTAGTAACCATTTTGATTTCTTGGTTTTCTAATTCCTTCAAATCTAACTCAAATTTCTTCAAATTGGAGCCAAAATCTTTCAATCGCACTATGAACTAACTGTAATTTACTTATAGTTGATTACAATAGTTTTAAATGACCAGTGGGTTTAAAGAAATTAAAAAATAATCGTAAAAAGTCCAATCTTCGGTTGGACCCTCCACCGTTGTATGATCATCTAGTTTAATTCCCAATCGTGTTATTTCGAATACTACAGTATTATTCAAGGACGACATTAGTTGTAGCATTCACAACAAGGCATTAAGGTATCCAAGAGATAATGGAAATGCAAATTCCGGAAAGAGCTAATTTTTCCTTGTCGATAGTTAGTCTATTTAGGTTAAATGATTCCATCCCAAAAGTTGGCTCCTTATTCATAAAAATCCACCTCTGCTACGGATAAATTTATAATTAACTTTGAAAATTGGACGTTGATTTAGAGGCCGATTGGATTTACCTATTTCGCTGCCCAATGTGAAAATTCTTTGAAAACTAAAGCTAAAAACTAAATATAATTTTGCTTTTTTAGCATTTTTAGTTTCATGAATGTGGATGCTCTAAACATACGCATAAATACCAAAGGCTATATCAACCTCAGAATATTAATAATCTATTTTAGGTACTCAATTTCATACCAAAGAAAACATCGCTAAAAACTCTCTCTTTCTCTTATGAAAGATCTTACCTTCTGAAATTTCTAAAATACAAACAAAACTAGTCAAATAAAAAATAAAAAATGGAGAATTACATTATTTCTGCAACTTTTTTAGCTCTCATTCTTCTGGTTCTTCACCTTAATTTAATATTGCTACACATAACTCATGTGTTCTCAGCTCCCCTAGCACCTATCCCGGCTAACAAAGCAAGTTTGCAGAGTTGGTTTGCTGCAAATATACTCCCATTTGAAAAACGTGAAGCTGATCTTGATCCATCTCTTGTAACAGCTGAGAAAAATGTAGTAACAATCAAAGTTCAGAAAGATGGTTCAGGTCAATTCAAAACTCTAACAGAAGCCGTTAAATCTATACCAAAAGCAAATACTAAACGTACGATCATTTGGATTGGTCTCGGAACCTTTAAAGAGAAAGTGGACATAGAAAAAGACCAACCATTTGTTACGCTTTATGGTGATCCCAAAAATATGCCAACGTTAACCTTTGATGGTACATCTAAACAATATGGCACAGTTTTTAGTGGTTCTATCTCGGTTTATTCCAAAATTTTCATGGCTGTCAATATCATCTTCGAGGTGAGTTTATATAATTTAATGGATTTGGTTCTTTCCTCGGAAACAATACATATTATAGTTTGATTGTTATTTTAACATTTTATGTTACACGTTTCTTGATAAATTATTAAAATTCATCACTGATGCCAAAAATGGGAATCATGGATGGTCAAGCGGTGGCATTGACTCTCTTTGAGGATAATGCCGCGCTCTACAATTGCAGGATTAAAGGATTTCAAGACATATTATGTGATCTACACGGCAATCATTTTTTCAAAGATTGTTACATCGAAGGCATGGCTGATTTTATATTTGGAAACGCAAAAACAATCTATTTGGTAAATATACCTATAATCTATCTCTCTTTTTCGTTTGTATCTTTCCTATATCGCATGCCACTTCGTTATATACGAGCTCTCTCGTGTTTAATGCAGAATACAGAGATAAAAGCACTTTGGGATGCAGGGGGGGTTATAACAGCCCATGGAAGGGAAAAACCATCAGACGATACCGGATATGCATTTGTACATTGTTCAATTTCGGGTGTCAGTAATGGAAAAACATACCTGGGTCGATTGTGGAAACCTTTTGGAAAAACTGTGTTTTTGTACACAGACATGTCAAGTGTTCCGGATGGAGCGATAATGGAAAAACTGGAGTTGATAGGTATACTTGTTATAATCCCTTGACTATATTTTTCTATTTTTATGCTTTTAGAATGGCATGACTGATAATACGTGGGTGAAAACAGGGCGTACCTATAACCAGTAATCTGAGATCATATATTAAATGAAACTAAAAAAATTTAACCATTTTTTTTTGTCTTGGGATGGTATAGTAATTTATATAATGCAGAGTACATGTGTACGGGGCCAGGAGCAAACTTACAGGGTCTAGTAAAATTTACCAAGAAGTTAACAGATGCAGAAGCAAAACCCTACATGGACCTCAACTACATAGGTGCTGCAAAGTGGCTTCTCCCTCTTCCTCAAGTCAAATAATTCCAGCTCTCAGTCGTCTCGATACATTTTTAAGTCCGTACCAAGTTTGGCTTATCTTCTGTGTGTGCGGATTCGACGTGTAGAGAAACATGTGAATTTTGAACCTTACTTTCATATTCTTAAAAAAAAAAATCATTTTCATACAAAAATGTTTGTTGTTCATTTTGCAAACATAAGATTGCTAAATATTAATAAGGTCGCACAAATTTTGTTACGCAACTCACGGTAACTTAACGCTTCGTGTTTGCTTCTGCTCAGATCATATAAAACGAAGTCATTTTATGCTCGGGCTATTCTCTTTCATATTGATAGACTAGATTTTTTTATCCAACATACTCTATAGCTATATGAAGCAGGTATTCATGACTATACTTTTAGGTGGTGAATGTTAACTTATGTCGATCATGTAGGAAGAGATTAAAGGTGAAAATTTTTATTGTAACTCACCGAAATTTTTTGAGATACCACATAATGCTTCCTAAAGTTACAGGTATGATTACATTACCAAAATTAAATCAAAAAGAAATTAACAAATCTATTTGCGGAAGAAAATGACAAAAAAAAGGATTTTTGTTTGTAGTTTGAACAGTTACAAAAAGAGGAATACAAATATTTTTTTCTTATTGAATGGATATTTTATTTAAGGCGGTTTGCCATTTTTCTTGTCTAATCTCTTTCATATCATTATGGGAAAAAATAATTAGTGATATTGAATTTCCAAGAAAGGAAAAAGACAGCGTTGCCATAATTCAGCGTGGAGAGCATATTGAATTTTCATCTTATTTGTATACTTCACATTTTCATAGGGATTGTTACTGGTGTATGAGTCATGACTAAGAGCATTCATTTACCAGATCATATGAACATTCTTAATCATTTTCTTTCCATATGTTATCCGAAACATGTAACTTTCTTGTCGTACTGTGCATAGTATATTTTGTAGAGTGAAAGAAGAACATGTGCAATAAAATTCTGTACAAATTAGATCAAGGGCGCTTCAACTTTGAAAAGGGTCGGGATACTGGGTTGTATATATCAAAATTTAAAACATTAAGGACATTATATGAACCAAAAAGAATGAAGGACATTTTAATCCAACTTGTAAGCCCAACCATGCTTCTTTAAAAACACTCGAACCGCGTTCTTGGTAGCTTGATTCAGAATCAGCTGGCTTTGGTCAAGTGTCTGCCTAATAATTTGACCAAACTTTCCCACCTGATTATCAGACAACATTTGGAAAAACATGAAACATAAGTCAGGCATCTAAGAATGAAAAAGCTTACGTGTGAGTCAAGAAATAACCTTTTGGAGATGATCAAACAATACTTTTCTTTCGTATGAAATTCCTTTTTCCTTTCGTATATAATTCCACTTGGAGTGATAATATAATTATGAAATATGTCTTGCGTAATCTGACAACACAGGTAATCCGCAACCCTTACACAGTTATATTAGTCACCAATAAAAGAAAAGAAGATAAAATATCCATAAAGCTGAAAAAAATGGCTTTGTAGGTCTTTGTCATTTCTATAAATTTTTTCTGTTAAGTTATAGTAACTCCAAAAAATTGGCATACACTGTTGAGCATGTCCATCTTATATATATGAGTAGGAGAGAGATACTTTAATGAAGTAGTTGGAAGAATAACTTGTTTCACCATTGCACCATTTATCTGAAAAATTGAAGCGACTTCCATTGGTAAAAAACTTGTAAAGAGATTAATTTAATCTTATTGTTATTTCTCAAATGTGGATGAACGCATATACATATATATGGTGATGGGAAGAAGCATCATTATTGTTCAGAACATATATGTTGTATGAGCTAATGGTCCATTTTTTTCTTTTCAAAATAAAATAAAAATACTCAAACGAGGAAGAAAAGATGTACACTTCAAATATTGCGGACATTAGTCTTTGATATACTTAGCTTCACATTTTTAAGATGTGCATATACTATTAGTCATATTTATCAATCCTATAAATATGTGGTACACGTTGAATTTGTGTTCTTGTAATAACAAAGTGATACATACTTTTTAGATTTTGCAGCCTCTATGTTTGTTGGCTGATTGCATGCTCCCACTCTAGGTGTTTTTATTTGGAAATCTCTTGTCAGATCTCTTCCACCATATAACTAGTAGGGTTCGCATCTTTACCAAGATCCAAGTGTTACTTGAGTTTTTTTGCCACATTTATCTTCTGTTTGGTTTTTTCACAGATACGTCAGCAACAACACCGATATCCATGATTTGGATACAGAAGAAATAAACCCAAATCAAACGTTTTATTACATCCCATTTCGTAAACCTAAATCAACAAATTGGTTTGATAACATCAACAATATAAAATTCCTAAACCCTCTCACTAACAATTGTTCACTAAAACTGAAACCAAAGAGAAACAAAAAGATGAATATGGATTTTCATGAATTTCTTAAACCAAAGTGTTACAATCCTTGAACCATTATAAGTATATATAACTGAAAGAAAATGATCAAGAACACTCAGAACTGCAAGATGTTTCCACATGAGTTTTTCAAAATCCTCAAAAAAGTGAAAATGAGAGCAAATATTTAACAGAGATATTATAGCTATGTGATCAAAAATGGTATATATACAAAACAAACCGATATAAATGACTTATTTCAAAATTTATGGACGCAACTGTTGAACATAGCCAAAAAAAATTCACTTGTATCTTTTCGTTTCCAAACGATGCTTCGTAGCTTCTCACTTCTTCCTTTTGAACCTTCCACGGCAATAATTATGTGGTGAAATATCATTTGACGTGGCTCTCTATTTTTTTTAGTATTTCTGAAAATTGTAGTTTGTAATTCAAATTATGAGATGGAACTGATTAAGGAATCATTCTCCGTTATCGAACAAAGATATTATTAATCATACAAGTGTAACCTTCAATAAATTTCAATTGTTAACAACTTTAGACAAGTTATAAGTTCAACTAATCTCCGGATTTCTAAATTCACCTCATAGAATAAGTTCTCTAGCGAATTCTAATAAGTGAACCACCTAAAATAGGCTCTCTAGGTGTAATTCAATCAATTGCATTAGTATTTGTGAATCAAGTTGCTCCTAACCACATGTTCATAGATTCGACATGTCAACCTAGGGTTACCTTTTACACACTATCGTCCACAAAATCCATTTACAACAAATAGTGTATCGCTACTTGTGTTAAGGTTACTCTAACAATTACGGACTAGAGTTCTCTCTACTAGCATTAGATTTGCATACAATATACTCAATTGCGCACTTGGATAACTCGCAAGCATCACATGGTCATAAAAACGGTAAAAAAATAATCAACAAAAGATATTTATCATAAAATTAACTCATAAAAATCGATTAATAAAACATGTTCGTAGTTTTGGAATCCTCCCTAATCAATAATAATTTTAGCTACTCATGGTTTTTGGAATAAACATAATTTCAAATTCAAGAAGAAAGTAAAATTTATCAAACTCTAGAAGTGTGAAATTCAATTGCGATGACTCTTTCTTCAAACTTGTATCAAACCCTACAAAACAAATGGAAAAGAGATACGAGATGAGTCCCTCTCTTGATGAAGTTTCTCCCTTTTGTAGACATTCTCTTTTAAACCCTTTAGGAGTAGAATTCTCGTCTCTGTACAACTCATAAAGTTTCTAGGATTAAATCTAGGTCAAACCCAAACACCCATAGCCCAAAATAGAATCTAAACATAGCCCACAGACTCATTAAGTCAAAACTGAATTATTAGGCCTGTCAGTTTCCCGGAACCGACATGTTATTTTAGCTTGTTCACTCCCTAAACTTGTCAGTTTCACAAAACTAACCAGGTATTTGAATCTCACGGGTAAGTTCTTTGAGACAAATCCTCGAACACTCTGAGTGCAATTCTGTTGGTGTTTCCGGCATGAGCTTGTTGGTGAGTTTAACCACCAATTTTTCCTTCCCTGCAGTTCTAATATAAACCCATTTATTCAACTATAATAATATACTCATCCATTCACTGTCAACACAACCAACCATTCGTTAGTTTCTTCTCTATTTTCTTTCACTGCCAACAATGACACCACCTTTTTTGATATTTCTTGGTTGCTCGGCTGCAGTAACATTTCAATTATCCAATCACAAACCATCAGCGGCCATCACTTCTTCCCTGCATCTTCTTGTTTCCACTCAACAACGAACCCATCTTTCTCTTCTCATTCCTAGTCTTATCGATTTCAACCCAACTCTCAATTGACAACATCCACCAGCTATTCCTTCTTGACTGACAATTTCACGGCCACAAACTTATTTCTCTGTTGAGCAAACCACAAAACTAAAAATCACCAAAACCCATCTTCTTTGTCAAATACAAATTCAACAATAACCCATTCTTCTCCTGTTGCTATATGTTCTTCAATCTGTTTCAAATCACCATTTCCATCCTATAATTTCCCTTAAACTCGACTGCGACCACCACCTTATTTTTGTTTCTTCCCAACCAAACGTCCATTGAAACTCATTAATCCATTTCTTCTCTTTGCTGCTTCCTAATTGAAACCGTACTACCAGCTAACTCATCAGACACTCTCACTGACTTTCAAGCCTTGGTTACCCGGCATGCAGGAGTGAAATGACAGAGACACAATCTTGAAGAGAAGAGAAAGAGGGGAACTGGATTCCTCGACCTAACTTTTAAGTTTAAATAATGAACTGGATCAAGAAACCCACTTCATCGATACAGGCAACCTTTTTTTGATAATTCTTCTTATTTTACTTTAAATGACTCTAAGACACATCCAAAATAAAAAATAAAAAACAAGGATAATATACACAAGATATATGAAAAATAACAAAGAAATCATAAACAATTGATACTAATTAAATCGTTTTAGACACCAATCAACACTACACCATATCAGAATTTTTGTCACTTGGACAATGTCACTAATTTCTTTTCAGTCACTAATATACCTATAATAAGTCTTATAACAAATATAATTGTTATAATTTTGTAATAGTGACAATAATTAGGAGTTTTATCAAACTTAATTAAGCAACAATAATATAGCGGTAAATACAAACACGAGTTAAGGATTTTGACAGGTATTGGGTATAGCTATGCATAGTCATATATATATATATATAATTTTTGACTATCCTCGTATGGGTAAAAAATAAAAATAATAATAAGAATATGTGGATATAATTTGTAACCGTGGTTTTACCTAGTAACACAAACTGAGTTTTACGAGGGCTTCACAACTTTCAATTTGTCTCAAAACGTCACTTATTCTCCTCATTTCTTCTTTTTTAAATAGAAAGGTTGATATATTTATGAGTTATTTAAACTTTAGAATCCAAAATTGTATTTGGTATCTATAAAGCTTAATATTAGATTTTAATACCTTGATCGACTTAACCATCCAAATAAGTGTTAAATAATTTGAATAATTAAGTTAAATCTAAGCATTAATTTATTTACTAACTATACCATCATTATCTTCTTATGTTCTCTTTCCAAATCTAAATTAATTAATTTATTTATGAAATATACCATCATTATCTTCTTATGTTCTCTTTCCAAACCTAAATTAATTAATTAAAGCTAAAGCTATTGACGATTTAATTAATCTTTCTTTTGATTCAGCTAAAACCATTAAAGGATAGTGTTATTTGTAGAATTTAATAAGCTCATTTCTTGCATCCAACCCCTTTTGTGTTGGGCGAACCTCTAACGTATTCCAATTCCCTACATTTGTTACATACTAGTGCATCATAGTAAGATAAAGGATGACTAACAAAACTAACATCACAAACATTAACATATCATTTTATCTATGAGTGAACCTCAAACTCTAAGAAAAACAGAACAACAACGATTAAAAGAGTGCATGCCTTTACCGATCCATGACACTTAAAATGAAAAGAGGCCGCTAAACAGAACTCCACTAGTGAGGGGTTTTAAATGCTTACCTGTACCGAATTTATGATACGGGAGATCTTCTGCAGATAGATGCTGTAGAAGCTGAATTTATGATACGGCTCATTGAGAAGACTTTAATGGTTTTATGAATAATATGAGGATTAATCAAATCATCAATAGCTTTAGCTAATTAATTTATATTCAGAAAGAAAACATAAGAAGAAGATGATGGTATAGTTAGTAAATAAATTAAAGATTATGTTTAAGTTAGTAATTTAATTTTTTAATACTCATTTGGATGGTCAAGACGATCGACTATGGTCCCGGGTACCAAACTATAATATCAAAAATTTTAGGTATCAGACTCAATTTTAATCACAAAGTTGGGTGCCAAAGTTTAAATAATCCTATATTTATATATATAAAAAACTTCAATAGTGATTACAAAAAGAGTTAACCCAGACGAATACACGTTTTCGAACTGTAAATAACAAAAACAGTTGGAATGTTATCAAATACACCATAAATTAAACAGTTGAAATGTTATCAAATACACCATAAATTAAAATAGAATTGACAACCTGAATAAGCTCATCTCTATTCTTTTTTCACCTGCCTACCCTACTTAGTAATTCGACGAAACTCAGGAACGTATTGATACGTGAAATCATTACTGTTTTATTAAGATTTATAAAAATTGATTCCCTTTAGATTTATAAAAATTGATTCCAAACTCGTTAGCGTAGCAGCTAACCATTGAACCACTTATTGGTTGTTACTTTTATTGTATATATTATTCATGTACTCTCATTATATGGGCGAATTTTATTTAATGTACATTATTTAAATCAATTTCATATGTAATGTTATGTAAAAAAATCTTTTTTATTATTTGATGTATGTCGAATTTTTTGTGCGGAACTCATATCTGTAAAACGAATTATACACGTACATATGTCGTTCCGAACTATTCTTGAATTACAAAACCTGACTGGATTTTTGACCGAATTTGACTTTTACGAATCCGAATAATACTCGGACGTTTGCCGTTCTGTACGTTTGCCGAATTCTGAATGGCTAACTAGGGCATTTATTTTGTTCCTTCCAAATAGACCAACAAATAATGTACGCGTTATAAACCTAAAGTTTAATTACTAAGATGTCCTTATGTCTAAGATTAGGGTTTACACTCTTAGGCACCAAGTCTACTATATCTATATAAATAGAGACTTAAATTCTTGTATTACACATACATTAATAAAATTCTCTCCTTCTTTATGTATATTTTGTATCTTTTGTTCTCTGCTTTCTAGTTTTATAACACGTTATCAGCACGTTAAACACTGAACTAAAAAAAAAAAATTAATTATCAGATGAGTAGAGCTTTCCTTTAAATAAACGAATACATTATGGAGAGATATTTCTTAAACTTTGACATTAAGTTAATTTCATATGCCTTTATCATATTAATCACGTTTGATATCACTATATACAGTAACTTTATTTGTCTTTTTATAGATTTAGTTGGATCAATATATAAATATTATCTCAAACAATATCCATGGTCATAAAGATGAAATATCACAACGTCAGTTATTGTAGTTTATCTTTTTCAGCTTCTTATACTATTTTATTTATTTGATTAATATTTTTTACCCTAATTTAACGACAATTACTAATGGTCAATGATGCCTATTTTTCTACAGGCATCATAATTTATTCCTTTTCGATGGTTTTATATATAGCAACAACCTCAACCCCGGGAATATAATTCCAGTTATTCATTTTTTTTATTTTTTTATGGGTGCAATTAAATCTATCGGTTAGTAAGAAAAATACATGGTCCATCTCTAAGGGACGCGGGTGATCAACTGCCGAATAAGACTGATTTTCTTTTTATCTAATTTTTTTTACTATAGAGAATAGAAAGAAAAAAAAATCATCGTAAAATGGTTTTACAGTTTCCATTCCTCTAACAAAACTGTAATCACTAAAAATATGTGTTATCGTAACTTGATTACCTTTACGGTAATTAATTACATGCATGGTTCATAAACCTACGACCAATTTAAGTTTGGTATTTTTATTCATTGGATGAAGATCATGCGATTTTATACACAATTTATATGTATTTACAAGAAACCATTTGTGAACCACAAAGTGGATTTTCCCTATGCGATGATCAGAAACGACAATTTTTCATTTTTTTAATATTTTTTCAATATGAGTTTGATAAATCACAGAAACCATTTGGTGTTGATTTTCTCTATCGTTCCTATAAGATGGGAGAAAATAGACTGACATACGTTCTAAATTTTTCCAATATGGCGTGGGTTTTTTGTCGATTCTAAAAGAATGGCGCCGATTATCGTTTAAACAAACCTTTACTGTCAAATATGGTTTTATCTAATGATAAACCATTGGTTTCTATCAGTTAGAAGAAACCATCAATCAATCACTAAGTGGATTTTTTTTAAGAATAACAATAATGATTCTTTATTATTCTTAAAAAGAATCATATAAGTCAATTGAAAATGGTTTTCTCTATCGATCCTAGAAGGATGAGATATCATTATCATGGTATTAAGAAATTGAAAATGCCAATGAAACCGGGAATCGCTTCGTTCTTGAGGGATATTTAATTATTTTTTATTTTATTTTTCGTGGTAATATTCTATAAAATTGAGACTGTTCCACTTGTAGTTAGAATACGGTAAGACACAAAATATAAAAGGGTGCACACCCCTCTTGTTAAGCTATATCATTATTTCTTGTAGTGACTATATTGATTTGATATAATTTTCTTTTTGATGAAGAATATGTCCATAATTTCATTCTAGACCATTATCTCGTTGACCCTAGAGGTCATGAAAATATTGGAGATTTATTTACATATTTTATATGTTTTTGGATATAAGCATGTAACCAATAAAATCCATAGATGATGTTAAATTTGTATGTAAAGTAGACTATTTTTTTTCCATGGTGAATGACATGATCTTCTATGGCTCTTGAAGTCAGTATTTTTCGTTTAACCTGGTGTAATTAAAGGTCCAAAAATTATTATAAATATATGTCCTCGAATTAATAGGATAATACTTTACAAAAAAAAATTATTCGTATATGAGATGAAAATATCCCCCCCATAATCAGTTGGAGACTAAACACTAGGAAAGTTAATGTTAGTTAACTTAAAAGTTATACCAATTTCTCTCCATTATGATCAAATCGAAAAAGATTTCCATTAAATAGGCGTAAAAATATCTCATTTAGCTTTTCCATAAGTTTATGCCATTTGAAAAAGCGAATCCAATCACATCTGGCAAGCATGTAACGTTTTAGTACATGTTGCAGTTAGTGCTTTGAAAGAATCTATAATGATACAATTCACATTCTCAAAATTAATATCTCCTTGTTTAAAGATGAGGAGATTATAACGCACGTGCGTGGGCGCTGGTACCAGTAAATTTTGAATTTTTCAAAAGAAACATACACTAGAGAATTGTGTAGGTCGTTGTAAACTAATGATTGTCAAATATTCATTTACAGTGGCTACTGAAATAATAAATGATGGTGATTGTGAACCACTCTGCAGAGGAATATCGACAAATGTGATTAGTAGGCACAAAATCTAAATTATGCTGGATTAAAATCTTTTAAATAACGCAATATTTGGATCCAAGACTTAACACCTTAAACATGCAATTCTGAATTCTGGAAATTACAAGTTGGTGTAGTCTTCATGTGTTATATGAGAAATATGATCGTTGTAAAAATGATATTTTCAGGGTTTCATTTTTTTTCTCAAACCCTAGGATTGGTTCAATAATACTTTGTTCACGTTGTATGATGCATTTGGCGCGGTAGTCCTTGAAGGACTCATATTGCATTCACACAATAAATATGGATGGAGAACATATTCAAATTTGTAATCCTTTGAGGATTCAAATTCTATTCATGCAGCCACCTGACTCGATTATGTCAAGTTAAACAATCCTTTAAGTGTTTTTCAAAAGTTTTGCAAAATACCGAAATCCAGATTAGTTGATGATATCAACTTTATAGGTCTCTGTAAGAGTCCTTAAAAACACTAAAATCCACGTTTAAGCAGCATAATTTCTTTTTTCTTTTTCTTGATATGTTGTTCAGACTTATACTTGCATAAAAATTGTATATTATATTAAATAGACTTTACGTTTTGTTATGATGTTTGTTTTCAGTAACTCATATGGTTGAGTTAGCATCCATAAATAGTCAAAAGTTGTACTTTATTCAATCTGTTTATTGTTTTGTTCCATGTGGTTTTCCTGACAAGGTTTTAATGAGGCAACATCTCGCCAACGTTGAATTTTCATTCAAAATGTTGATATTGTGATCCTTTTTCTTCGTCTGGATTTTAACCCATTGGTTTTACTTAAGTTTTTAGTGAGGAAATTTTTTAAACATGGTGGTCACTTAAGGGGGTGTTGTTGTATTATTACGGTTATTTAGTGGATGCCCATATTTGATTAAACCAAATCAACATAATCACATCTTAGGAATTTGGATGTCCTTATGAACCATGTAAGGTATGATCATAAACATTTTTGTTTACTTACCGTAATGTATCTACACCTTGGCTATTTGTTGAAGAAACTATATCAACTACATCTGCAAAATCTCAAAAAGCTAGCTATCCATGACACAAGTCCTCAATGTGTTGAAGAATAGCGTAGACACAACACGAGTATTTAATCGAAGATAATACTGCTTGTGTAGCACGTGAAAAACAAATGTCCATTGTTGGACTACCAGTAAAAAAGGGCCAACCCTAATAATTCCAAGGATATTTTATTGATAATACCTCTTCAATTGTAGAAATCCAGTGACTTTATCAAAAGAATACTTCATTAACTAGCAAATTTCTCCATGAAAGCACAATAACCTTTTACATTTCAAGAATTTGTTCACCGAAATTGGAAAGTTTAGTCTCAAAGTTTTGCAAGCCAAGATTTAATTGAAGTACTGGACTTATCAAAGGTGCATTTATTAGAGGGAGCGCCATCATCAAAGGTTCATTTAATGGACTTATCGAGTTGTACTCTTTTTCTTTCGTCGAGGTTTTGTCTCACTGAGTTTTCCTTGTCAAGGTTTAACGAGGCAACATTTGTGTGTCCAATACTATTTTAAGTCTTTATGTTTACACATTTTCAGGCTTTGCTCTTTTAAGTTTTTCTGGTATGTTTGTAATGACTTAGCCACAATGGTCATCAGGGGGAGTGTTATAAACCTAAAGTTTAATTACTAAGATTCCTTGTATCTAAGATTATGGTTTACATATCTTGGGCACTAAGTCTTCTATCTATATAAATAGAGAGTTAAGCTCTTGTATTCTAGACACATTAATAAAATTCTCTTCTTCTTCCTCTATACTTTGTATCTTTTATTCTCTATTTTCTAGTTTCATAAAGTAAGGAAGAAATCTTCAAACTATCTTATTCTTTTCATCAAGCTTGTTTTCCGCCACATAAGAAAATTCTGTTGCAAGGAGTTCGAAAAGGCCCATTTGATTTTAAGGCTCTTAAGAAATAATTCCAAATGAACCAAGAATAACCATATGAAAAAATAGATGATCAATAATTTTTTTCCCATGTCACCAAATTTGCATTTATCGTTGTTGACGTTAACCCCCTTCTGACGTAGGATCTTTATAGTTGGTAACGAGTCTCTTATAGCAGCCCAAAGCATAAACGAGACTTTTAGTGGAATGTCTTTTGTCCACCAAAGACTTTCCTCCAAGTCTACATTCACTTTGCTAGCATCAGCAGTACAAGAAGTGTATGTCATCTCCATATGAAATGTTTCCGTAACATTAGAGTTGAAAAAACGTATTAAATCTTCATTTTTAGGTCGTACTAGTCATGTTCCCAAAATTGCTAGAAGCTGAGTTTTACTTACTTGTTCATTAACTGACAACGAGTCCCTTCATTCAAGCTTCCATTCTCGCTCTGAAAATAAGGAAAAACAGAAGGTGCACGTGAATCCAAAGTTAAGCGAAGAACTATTCCTTGTAAAAAATAATTACTTTAGCGAGGAACGATTTCTTGCTTCCTACTTTAGCGATGAACGGTTCATCGTTTTCTACTTCTGCAAGAAACCATTCCTCGCCTTATTTTTATATTTGGTTGACCTTTTTTTTAACACTCAAGTTACACTCTATCACAAAACCTTATTTGTCCATTTTTTCTCACACTCGTCTTACACCAGAGCTCATCGGTTATTTTTTCTTCTTCAAAGTATAGAGCCGTTACAGATTTTACTAATATAAGAAAGATTATCCCTTCTTCACAAACCATACAAAAAAATTATCAAGTTTGAATTTTTCTTCTTTCTATCAAACTTATCCATATCTTCAAAGTACATACTTGAGGAAGATACCGATTTTATACGTAGTTGGTACACAGTGATGGAAGTTCGATAAGGCATAGTGGAAAAGGGATGTCATTTTTGGGTACATGTTTTTATTATCTTCACAGATGGTTTCAACGGTAATGGTAATGGTAGATCCCGAATGAGTCTCCAGTGTGGAGAATACACCATTAAAAACAACAATAGGATATGGAGAGTGTGTCTGAAGAATCACGTTAATGACAAAGAGGCACTGATGGATGAATAAGTCCAAAGAAAAAGGTTTTCGTTTATTCATTTCGAAACAAATGAGATGTTTGGAATTAAAATCCCTCTCATGATATAGAATCAATATGGACGTTAAAATTCAAATGTAATAGTGTAATTTTAGTTTTCTAATTAAGACTTGGATTGTGATGTAATGTGGTTTATTTATGGATTAAAAAAGTGTTCACTAGTGTTTTTGGGTGAAAACAAATGTACGGTAAAATCGGACTTTCAAGTAGGTTCGAGAGATCAAAATATAACATGACGATCCTAAACCAAGAAATGGTCGTTCACGCCTGCTTCAATCACAAATGTGGAGAAAATTGGGTAGGTATTAGAGAAGGGAAGCAAAGAAGGTTGAGAAATATCAGTGAGATAGGTAGTGTGTGAAGAAGAAAGGAATCTCTGAGAGGAATCGATAATTCTATATGTTTTTTGTTTCTCCTGACTTATTGTCCTATTATTGAATGGATGAGAACTATCTATTTATAGTTCGAAGGAGATACACTGATTTCTCGTAAATAGTGGAAGTTAGGGATAAGTGGAGAAGGGATGATTGTGGAGATTTTAGTGGGGTGGTGTCTGGAAAGTAAGGAAGACCTGTCAGACCACTACTCCTCATCCTTTCAACTGCTTTGTAACCGTCCCACTACTTGTTACCTTCTTGTTCGTGGATGTATTGCCACAACGCACGATTTTCGTAGACCGCTAGACCAATACCCCAATGAGAATCCCCCATGTGTTGTACTTGATATCTCGTGGAAATAGTGGAGTCATAAGACACCAATGTTTTTATTAAGTCAAGTCTAGTCAAATGACTTGCTAAGTCAGTGAGGCAAGTTGTGCAATTTACTGGATTTATGATCAGGCTGATTACTGCCGAGTCTGGGAAGTTCAGTGGTCATGTATTTTCTTGGGAGTAACATGGCACATTAATTAGGTAAATATTAGTTCAGAAGTGACTTAGCATAAATCTGAGAGGCATTTGAGGCCAAATATTGTAGAAGGCTCCTTTAACAAGAAGACCTATTAGAAAATCATATAAGATTTTTTGTATTAGACCAATATTGTGAAGAAAAGCCAATTTCTGAGGGAAGTAGCTAGTACTAGCTACTTAGCACAAATAGTAATGTGCTAGTTTTTTTTAATATAAAAGGCTAATATGCTAATGTCTCAGGAGTAAGGCCAATATGCATAGCTTCTAGCAAATATCAATTATGTTAGGGATATGAAGTTAGTGTCAAGGAGGTTTGAAGTTAGCACTTCAATTAGGTAGTATAAGTAGCATTAAAGTGATAGCGCTAATGCGTTTGTGCTAAGTTGCTAGGCATGGACGCGCTAGGCTAAGTATGTATTATCCAAGACCGTGTCAGTCTAGAGACGTGCTAGCTAAGGGAGTACTAGCTTGGGACTTGATTGAGCTAGGGACGCATCAGGCTAAACATGGGACGCGCCAAAGCTAGGGCGCATCAAGCATGAGACTTACTCGGGGACGTTTCAGACTTGTGGTGTGCTAGCGCATGGGACGCTCCAGGTTGTTGGTGCTAGGCTAGGGACGCGCCAGGATGTTTGGGCACATCGGCCAAATGGATACTAAGGTAAGGGGCGTGTTATCTAGAAGCGTATTAGATAGGATGGGCTAGGCTAATGGACGTGCTAGCCAAGATATGTCGGCCAATGGAGTTTGCGCCTTTGGCGCTGGGGTTAAGGTTAGCACTTTTAGCGCTAGGGTTAAGGTGCTAAGGTAATGACGCGCTAGCTAAGGCCTCATCAGGCCAAGATGCGCTAGCTAAGACCATGTTAGGTTAGTTGGCGCTTCTCAAGCGCCAGGGTTAGCGCTAGGAAGCTAGGAAAGTTAGCATTCTTATCACTATGGTGGCTAACTAGTGCCAATGTGGTGCTAAACCAAATAGCTAGTGCTAACTTGGCGCTGATATGATAAAAGGCTAGGGTTAGCCTAGCTCAGAGGCTCAATGCGTCTTTTGAAGTATTGCTTCTTGATTGTGGCGCGTCCAAGAGGAGTGGCATATAATTCGTGGCTTATCTTTAAGCAAAGTGCTAAAGTAGCATATCTGAGCTCGAAAGAGCAATTTGAGAAAAGTTCGTTGCGAACGAAACGCTAAGCTAGAGTGTATTTCGGGGTTTAAGCATTAGCTATTCCCGTATTTGATAGATGTTACTGGAACATCGATGCGCATTCGAGGAAAGTTCAAGGAATTCAGCCGTGGAATTTATGCGACTTGAGACTAGTTCGATATGGCATAAATATTATGAGTATTGAATTGGCTGCAAGGCCAGTTTAGAATGTTTAAAGAGAATTTGTATTCTTAATTCGCTTGCGGAATATAAGTATATATACAATATTCCATATTTTGTTATAGTGTTAGGAATATGGGCATAAATAAGCACATATCCTTTTATATTCATGTTGCTTAGCAGAGGGCAGTTTTACAATTCTATCCCTTGTCAAAAACTCTCCATCTACAACTAGTTTAAAACAATATTCATTAATTAAAAATTACCAATGATCATATTAAACATAACGACTATATTTATTGAAAATTACCAATGGTCATATTAAACATAACGGCTATATATTATACTATAAAACCACACATTGTTGTATCATTTTTTACAAATACAACTTACCCAAAGCATTCTCAACCAACACCATCAATATGTATTCTAAAAGAAAAGGGAAACAAATATTCTCTCCGTTTCTCATAAGTTGAGCTACTTACAGGGGTGTATTGGATCCGGATTTATTTGGATATTTATATATATAAGTTTTACCTGAATCTTGTGGATTTGTATGGTTTATTAAAAGAATCCTGGATTGTTATGGATATTTATTTTGGATTATAAAGGATAAAAGTTTGTATTAACTTAGATTTATAAATATTGAAATACATTTCTAACCATCATATATAGCATCATCTAAGAAAGATAATTTCATGAACACATTATTTCCTTCATTGGTCTCATCTTTCCACATTTCAGCAGCGATAATAGATTGCCATTTATTTGCATCTTGGCGCTGACGTTGTTGACTTTGAATAATTGGTTCGATATCTTCTTCTTCATATGGAGAAGATTCTGAAGACGAAGAATCATCACTATCTTCAGGTGGAAATTCATCTGATCGACTTTCTTTGCGAAAAAAATTATGCAACACAACAAAAGCCAATACAGTACATTTCTAAGAAAACGAGATCTTTTATACCTGAACCCATCTTTATCACACATATTTGTCTTCCAATATATGATTGTGTATCATATGGAAATGGAGGTATTGATTTAAATATCGTGAAACGAGATTTAGGTATACCAAATATCCGTTCTACTACATTTCTTAAAGAAGCGTGGCGAAGATTGAACAATTCATTTTCAATTTCAGGATCACGACCTTCCCCACTAAAATCTTGTACATGATATTGAACACCACGGTAAGAAGCCAAAAATTATCGACGATTAGCAAAGCCACGATCCACCAAGAAGTATTTACCTATTTATAATTACAAAAATCAGTTTATTAGATATGAAATGTCAAACATGATTTAAATATACAACAAGGTGTATATATATGCACATATAATATACCTTATGGAACTTTGAGGCCGTTTTTTCTTGACAATGCATCAGCAGGAACTCTAGAATCATGAGTTGATCCATCCCACCCTGCTAGCATGTACATGAATTCTAAATCGAAGTTACAAGTAGCTAATACATTTTGTGAGATATTTCCATGTCGATCACGATAACTACTCCTATCGCGTCCATGTACTGTAGCTGAATGTGCGTACCATCAATACCCCCAATGAAATCCTAAAAAAATTATAGTAATTTATTAACATAAAAACACATGTATACAATAATTAGTAACAATTTGTAACTCACCTTAACATATAAATAAAATCGCGTGCTTTCCTTTATTTTAAAAGATACTGTTCATGTGGGCTTGACCATCAATTCAGGTGTTATTGTATTAAGAACTTTCAATGTTCTATTAAAATTCTTACTGACAGCAAAATGTGATCGGTTGAATGTCTTTCGGACGACACGGTATCGATTATATTTTTACCGACTATAAGTAGAAAAGCCGCGAGCATCTCTTCTATACAAATGAATCTCGTGTCCTCTAAAAGTGTTTTCTCTCTTATGATAGGATATAATTTTCTAAAAGCATAAGGATAAATTTTATATAATTGACGAAATTTCTCGGCATCCCTATTTAATTTGTTATTAACGTACTCGAACCCCTTTGATGTAATTGGTCGCCGAGTCAATAGATACCGTATACGTGCATTATCCCAACTTAATAATAGTACAATTACTATCTTTACTACCACATTTAAAGCCATCAATAAGGACATTCGATCAGTTGATTCTTCTTTTTCCTCCTGCTCTTGCCTAATTGCAGTAATTTCAACCATGTTGACCTTAAAATATTGAAAATACACAATATCAAAAACTATATCACTGAAAATACATAAAACACTAATAAATATATTTTCTAAAATTCATATCAATACCAAATAAAGTCGAAATAAAAACTAATGGATAATTAAAAGAAAAAAACTAATATGACCAATGTATTTTACTTTTATGTTTTTGGTCACAATTTTCTTTCTAATCAATAATATCATTTTTCATCTGAAACTTAATCCATTCATAACGTTCTTCGGGTGACATGGCAACAAACATATCTTTTATTTCCCTTCCAACAATTAAGTTCATGGCTTTGAACCTAGTTTGAATTTGTAATCTCGGTACCTCTTTCATTGCATCCCAGAGACCACCATGTTTCTCTAATGCAATCCGGATAACATCAAAATTAGTAGACATGTTATGCACATCAACACATAACTTTTCTAAGAGTTGATCTTTAGATGAAATATTGCTTGATGAGCTACGCCCTTGTGAAATTTTAGTTTTACAACGTTTTGTTTGCGTAGTTTTTCCCAAGTTATCTTCCAAATTATCATTAGGAGGACTACATTCATTTGTTTCAGTTTCATAATCTGATGGTGTAAATGTTCCACTTTCATAATTCCAAGACAAGTCTTGTACTGGAAATTTTCTTTTGTCTTCTACACCATAAAACGGTGCATCCTTTTCAGTTCCAACACCAAATGACTTCCTCCCAAATGCATTTTGAGACCCCACTACAAAGTGAAGTTCTGGATAATCCGACACACCTTCTCGTTGCAGGTATGCTAACTTTTCATGTTTCTAGAAAAAAAAATGCGTTAGTTCGAGAAATATTAAAAAAATATATTTTATTAGAATTATGACAAGGGCGTACCTCTATAAAATCCATCCACACTTCTTCCGGGGCAGTGAACTTTTGATTATCAGTATCTGATGGTTTTGTAAATAGTGGTAAGAAAAGTATCGCTCGCTCGAACTTGTAAAGATTGAATTTAGATTTAATAAATTAATTTTAAACTAAAAATATACACAAAATATAAAAATAATATTAACAAATATTGAGGTTATGGATTTCACCATTAACCAATTAAAGTGATACAAACTAATTAATATTCATGCAATTCTTACATTTAATTTGATCCTAAAATATTGCAATAAGTAGATTTTCAAAATAACAATTATATAACAAAAGCATGGAACATATAAAACCTAGGCCAAAGCATGTACCATCTAACGAAATTACAATTGCTTAATAAAAATCATTAAATCAATTATTAAACAAGGCAAATAATCATAAAAGAAATTACAAAAATTAATTAAAATAGAAATAGACCACTTTTATTGAAACAATGGCTTCCTCCGTCACCTCAGCATATGGGGTTTAGCCCTTCTTTCTCAAAACACCCTCAAAATCTTGGTACATAGCTCAAAGTGTTTGAAAATAATGAAAAAGAGTGAAAATAATGAAAGCATTGAGTTTGCAACGTTTATAAACGTTACAGACTCACTGTTACAGAGGGATAACTGTTTCCTGAAGCTTGACGTTGCAAATAAAGATATCTGTTGCAAAGTTAAAAGATTTAGCAACAGAATCATCAAACTTTTCTCCACGGAATCTTCAACCCTATGGCAACGAAATCTTCATCTTCTTCATCATGATCATCAGCAGATTTTTCTGGAAGTTTGATTTTTACACTCTGGCCTCTCCATACCCCCAACAACTTGTTCCCATCGACTTGTATTTATAGTACAGCACCACATAACTCGATTAACTCCTCCAAATCATCCAAAATCTTCTCACAATTGATGAAATATTATTTCGGTGATTATTTTTCATGATATTGTTTCTGTGTTTAAACTCGTGAGTAATATATCTTCGCACTGTCTCCTCTTATTCTTCTAACAACATATCAATTAGCATAAAACGATATCCAGTGAAATAGGAAACTAATTCCATGTTTCACATGAAATTATTCTTCCTCCTGATTTCTTTCTTAGAATGAGTTTTACACGATTCTCTTTTATTTCCGAGCATGTAATGCTTCCTTTTAATAAGGCTAGAGAATATTCTTTCTTTAACTACCAAAAGGCTCTTCCAAATCTCGATCACCATCTTCACCGATGGAGAAAAAGAAATTCCCACCTTTTTTATATTTCAAATTTGGAAGTAGGGTGCCTTTATCCATTCAATGGGTGCCTTTATCAATTCTGGGGGGTGCCTTTAGTATTTTTCTGGGTGCCTTTATAACTTTTTGAGCCAATTTTCCCCAAATGTTTATTTCTCCAAAAATTCCTATAAACACAATAAAATCACAATATAAGTACACAAATGAGTTCTAACAATATACAAATTGGGATCAAATAAGACACGAAAACGTGTCTATCAGCATCCCATCTAAATCCAAATTGAACCGCATTAGTGTGCACATATCCCTATGACGATTCTTAAACCACCTCCAATGACTAATATAGTTGTCGTAGATTTTCAGTTTGAACACTACATTTTCATTTGCAGGTTGAAGTTTTGCATTAAGTCATGGAAGTATTTTAATTTCTACCATTAGTTTAGATATGGTGTCGTTGGTATTTCACAAACCCCACTTATATGCCTCTACCAACAGTGTTAGTAATTCATTGCTCTCTTTCATTGTCCACGTATCATGTTTTTCGTTTACCCTTGGTAACCTTTTTTTGTTCTTCTCCCACATCAAAAATTTCTCTTTGTTACTAGACAAATACAAATACAAGATCCTAAACAAAAACCATATCCATGTATATTGTGGCCACTAACTCGTTATCACCAGTAGAAAAAAAAAACTACAAACACCTTTGATGGCATATTGGAGGCCAACGTATAGCATATGTCTAATTGATCTAAATAACATTGATATCTTCTCTATAACAAGTCGCACACTAACCTATATATAGTATAATGATACTTATTAGCATTACTAAGCATTAATCTTTCTTAGAACTGTAAGATATAGGGCATGGACGTATAAATATATATTAGATAAGCTAGTTCACAATCATCTTAGGTATAGGTTAATGGTTTACCATTATTGTTTACTTACCCAAATACAAATATTTCAGGTATCTAGATAAATGCCTCCAACACCAATCAATCTTACTAATGTTACCAATAACGGTTGAAGTACTAAATACTAATGTTGCCTGGAAATTAATCTTACTAATTGATCTCTAAATACTAATGTTATTGGTTTCTCTTCTGCTAAGATTACCAATAATGTTACTAATATCGCACACTAACAGTAAGATGACAAATATTTGAAACTTATACAACGCATATTGAATGCATGATGTTCATGGATAACACTCAAATGAGTTCCTAACAGTTTGTAATGAATCTCAATAGTAAATAAAACAAATATGAATGGTGAATGAAACAACGACAAAGCTAAAAACATATTTCCGTAAGCATTAATTATAAAATACCTCTTTTGAGCACAACCTGAAATAAAAACCAAAGCTCATAAAAGACGCTTATTTGAGTATTATTACAAGAAAAATGAGCTTTATGGAGAAAACATCAATATTGAAGCACTTTCGAAAGAGGCTTAAGCAATTATAAGCAGGTACAAGAATGAAAATGTTGAAGATGATTATGTATGGTTCTTTACAAAGTTGAAGAGATTAGGTACGTCTAAGCGATTTGATAGAAAGCCCGGTGTAGGAACTTGGAAAACAAACTATACAAGCAGTAATTAATTTCTGGTGTAACTATACAAACTGTACCTTTTATAACTCTTACAAATCAGATCAAACCAACGGCCATTTAAAGGAAATTTGGAGTAATATTTCATGGATCCATGACCAAGTTCCTTTTTATATTATATCTTATGTATAGTTGGGGATAAGTTGTAGATACATAGGACTTACTGTACGACCTTGTAAAGATATGTTTCTAACTTGGTCCTGCCTCTTCTCACCATAACTAATTGGTGACCTTGTAAAGATATGCATAGGATTATTACAAGATTCATATAACAATACACCTAGAAGTTGGATCATACAAAATCATGTTAATCAATCATGTCATTATAACATTAACCAATGCTAATCTAATCTAGAAAACATTACTTTTAATACAACTTCCATAAACATGCACATTAACAAAGATCTAATGAGAAACCAATGGAATCTCATTTATTCTCAACACAGTCATCAACAATGACATCGATTAGAACATAATGGATTTAAGTAAAAAATCATATTAAAAAAAGGAAAACATAGAGTAAACACACAAAACAAAACATGATTTTTTTCATTCAGATTTAGTCAAACAACAAGAAGTGTTCAAAGAAAGGAAAGTCACGTACCTCTAGTGAAGGAATTTCATTCAAAACCAGAAACCATTAACTTGTAATATTGGAACGTTGGTAACAAAAGATAGAAAAAAAGCCTAATATATAGACCTATTTGAGTATCCATGAAAATCTCGTGGTTTATGATGAGATTGACAGTGGAGAATAACATATGTACATTACCTAGAATTTTCCGAAAGAATCCTCAAGTATCTTGGGTTATTGACAATCGATAAAAATCTAAACATAATTGAATACCTTGGATAATTCTGGAATCTGAAAATATCCAAATTGAATACCAACAATTTTTTAAAATTCCTTATGAATCTTAATTGGATACCTAGGAGTTTCCCGGACTTTTAATTATCCAAAAAAATACTAATCCAATACTCCCATGTTAGTTTAAAGTTTTGTTTGTTAAAAATTGAGATATTTCATTAAATAAAGCAATATTTGTAAAATTATCCTTTTGATTAATTATTATTAGTATAAGAAATATGTTTAATTTGATAGTCATGTTTATATATGTTATGTAGGTGTTTTTTAAAATTCTTTGCAACGATATAAAGTTTACAAATATCCGTGGCATGGTTTGAGAGATATGCCATTTTTGAATTTTACTATTTTATTATCCTAAGGGTATAATAGAAAAAATAACAAAAAGTATATCATTCTCCTCATGCCTTAAGAATTGCGCAAACTTGAAATAGCTCAATTTTTAACAAACAGAGGGAGTATTATGTATTGAAGCAAAAGAGGTTTGTCCATTATGTTTCATGGATAACCATAGTCATATGCAATGCCCTCGGATATATTGTAAGTGTCCTCAACGAGGTTTCCCTGACATCAAAATGGTCATTGAATCACAAACTGAAAAGAGAGGTATTTGCAATATCAATTTCCTAACTGTTATGAAGAATAACAGTGGCTAGATGATGTTATCAAAGCTAATAAAAGTGAAAAGGAAGTGTGCAGAAACTTCAAATTAAAAGCAAATTGAAGAAGTTAAAGTGCAACTACTATAGAGCAAAAGATCACCATGTAAGATATTGTCCGTAAAAAATGATTGAATGCACATACCCTGATTGTAATAATCCAATGGAAATGCACACTTCTACAAAAAAAAAACACATATGGCAAGCATTTTTGAAAATGTCATATGTGTAAAATATTGGAGTGGACTAATTAAGTGTAGTAAAATAGTATTTGCTTAAATAAATCAAGTGTTATTTAAAATTTAAAAGTCAAATCAACGGATTTAATTTTATCTTTAAAATTAATAAAAACTTTCTTTCTTTTTAAGGTTAGTGCAATTTCAAAGTAAACCAATAAAGTTAAACTATAAGTACATAATAAAAACTTTAAATTAATAAATGTTGAACAATGTTAATTTAGTCTTCATGCAATTAAAGTCCCAGACGGATCAAAATATGATTCTTGAGTTTTTTAACCGCGGATCTTTGCAATAGAGGCGATGAGTCTAAGTCAGTCTCCAAAATTTTCATGTCGGCATTTTATCTTTTAGTATCCAAGTCATTACAAAACATTGCTCCATCGTCATCAAGATTAGCCATCTTTTGGGTGTTGTCTTCTTGAAGTATGTGTGCTAGATGATTATATTTATCGTTAACATCTCTACCATCATTTCGATCTTGTTGTTGCCCATCCCTACCTTTATCATCTTTGGGGCCGTCTAGTTCATAATATCACCCTGTTGAATCAATTCCAATACCATCATTTGTATCATCATCTAGAGATACATCACCTTGAGAAAATGATGATCCGGTTGTAGGTAGAGGTGGAGGCATGTTTTTATAAGTCTCTTGGTTCATATCATCCATAGTATTATTTTATACCTGGAAAACTAGATCATGTTCCCAAAGTTTAGCCGGCAAACCCGCTTCATATGCTTTTTTACCTGTTATGTACTGGTGATATAAAAAAAATTAAGTTAAATATATATAATGACGATATTAAAAAAATATCCTAAAAATAATTTAATGTTATTAATAACCACTTATTGTATCATTCTCGGTCCATCCACTCGACAAGTTCCTAATATAAGGTGTTACGGCTGCAACACACAACTTAACCTCTCTTTTAAGGTTGTTAACTCTATTATGCAATGAACGTATCGTTTTTCCAAGAGTATCAGTGTAATTCTTTTTTTGTATTCATATTCAATTCGATCCCAAAATCTTGCACTAGATTGATTTGTTCAGAAAATTTTGTCCTTAGTAATAGCGACTGCAGCTTGTACAATTGCGACATCTTCTTTTCTTCTAAAGTTCACCATTTTCAGAGCAATAAGCATAAAATTAAAGGTGATTATTAGACGAGAGTTAAAAGATGATTAGTAGAAGAAAATTAGAAGATTTTGGTGTGACTTATGAAGTTAAAATGAATGTGTATTTATAGTAAAAACTGAAAAATATTGTTGTTGGCGAGTTTAAATTATTGTCGTTGATGAAGATAGTCGTTGGCTAAGCCGGTACAACAAGAGGTTATGTGATGTTGGATCCTCAACGGCTATGTTGATCAGCGGTTTGCATTGGCCTGCGATAAATGATTTCTCGTGAGATAAAAAACATCAAAGAAAATTGGATTTCTCAACCATTTTATGTTATATTTTAACACCTATATAAAATTAACAACAAACACTACATCCACACACCAAAGTTATCTAGTTTCATTACCAAAAATTATTCAAGCTCTGAATATTATGGTTTTCTCATTGACGGAAGACAACAATTTGGTTCAAAGTTTTTGCAAAGTAATAAATAACTTGCACAATGTTACTAGTAGTGATTTATGACAAAATATCTTAATTGATTTCTCAGTTGTCCATGGTAAATTCAGAAGCATGCATTCGCTCTAAAATTGAGTTGGTGCCCTTAAAAGAAAGTACAAGTTATTCATAGTATGTCTACTGGAAACAAATAATAACAAGGCATAGGTGATTTCTCAGTTTTCCATGGTAATGCTAGAAGCATGCATTCGCTCCAAAATTGAGTTAGTTCCCTTAAAAGAAAGTACAAGTTATTAATAGTGCGTATACTTGAAACAAATAATAATAAGGCAGAGGTGATGACTCCATATGAATTAAGGATCGTGGGGTACTATTTGCTTACTAATGTGCAAACAAATTATTTGGGTGTGCAATCGTTATATGAAATATATCAAGGCGGAAGTTTAATATAATTTTCTAACTAATTAATGTAATGCAGTAGTCTATCTAATGAATTAAAGTAGTAGTCTAATATAAGTTCCAGATATTCGGTTCTAACTAATTCATGTAATGTAACATGGAAGTTATCCAATAAACATAGACATTCAACAAAGTTAACTATGTTTTATACATTCAAGTTCATTGTCCATCTTCATAGAATGCTTTATCTGAATCCGAGTCAAAGGCATTTCCATTCGGCTTTATTGGGTAGCATCATCATGACGATCAACATCATCTGAATTTGAATGGACGTCTTAGAAGTTCTTTACAAGTGGAAGATCACCATCTCGTAATCCGTCCCCATGTCGTTTCCAAATGTGTTCAATGAGATTTTTACTTAATCTTTCCCATTCCACTTCGTTGTGCATAGAAACACACTCATGCCCAAGTTACCATGTATAGGTAGTGATGGTTCTTCCCTGATCTCCACCCAGTCTTGGGAACGATATTCATTTTCCCAACACATGTTTTGCATTATTAAACATGCTCTTATAATTGACTTTATATCGGATTTTTTCAAATTCATGCAAGGTTTGTCGAGAATTTAAAATTTACGTTTTAATGTTCCAAATGCCGTTTCCACATCCTTTCTATTTGTCTTTTGGTATGTGTTGAAAAGTTATTTTTTTAAAGTTAAGACCCGATTAATTGTAGGAGACCACAAACGCTTTAAACTTGGGATATATACCATATGTTAAGTAATACCCATCCTTGTATCTCTATCGTTTATTTCATAGTTGCAAAAAGGCGCAACGCCATTGAGCTGGTTATCAAACACATCTGAGTGGTTCAAGAAATATGATGCTAAAGGTTTGAAAAAAAAAGGGAGCATAAGTATGGGAGATTGAATAAACAATCATGATATAGAACTCGTTTGATGGACCAGAAAATTCCGCCTCCGGAGCGATCCCGCAAAGGATAGAACTCCCCGACGCACCACTCTGATTACAGTGACCGGGATTTAAAGCTTCACTTCTCACTAGGAAAATACATGTAGATTTTCCTTTCCAAGCATACTTTATAAGCATGATACTCGAAATGTAGTTTCCATACGTATTTATACACCATTTCAACTTACCCTTGTTCTGCAAAGGGTGCAAGGCCATAAATGCCAATGGTGATGCCTTTGCCATGCATCACCTATGTACGAGCATTGTCCAGGCCTAAGTTATGCCTTGGAATTGCACATAGGCCATTCCAGACCTATTTTTGATTTATTTTTCCTCAAACTCTGCTTCGACTATGCGCTGGGTACATTCACCGACCTTGCTTTTTCCAATAGTGCAGCAACCATGCATATACCTACACCATATAACTTGATAGTAAGTACGAACATCCAATAAAAGGATGTAACTACCTCATCAAGTGGGGTAACATCATCTCCTGCTTTGCATTGTCGAGTCAGAAGATATGAGTTACCAAGGTATCACAATCACCTCCAAATTAGATGATATGAACGACAAGATGCTGGACTAAAAATGCGTAGCATTACGGCTGCCTATGTGCCAACCTATACCATGAAGAGATCAAGCATGACCGTAGTTCATCTGAAGGGTCATTTCAAAAGGGACAAGCAACTTAAGCCTATTAAGGCAAAGGCAACATCGATGCCAAAAACCAATCGTTTCAAAAGTATATGCTTAGGCAGACAAATCTACGTCTAATAATTTCCAACTTATGTGGCAAGGCCATAGGCCAAGTAAATCCTAGTTCGTATAGGCCAAAGGACTTTCGCAAGGTGTACAGTATATTATGCATACTAATGCCACTTAGTATGCAAATATGCATTCTAGAGTAAGCAACATGGATGAATGATGCTTTCGCATCATTCAAGCTCTATCGTCTAAGCATCAAAGATAAACATAGATATCTTGGTTGAGCGCGTCTAAGCATGGCTAGGCATGGCTAAGCATAATTAAGCATAACTAAGCATGATAAGTATAACTAACCCAAATGTGTCTTTCTCGCTAAGCATTGCTAACCAAATGTGTCTTTACCTCTAAGCATGGCTAAGTATGGCTAAACATTGCTAACCCAAATCTCACTAGCCATGGAAAGCATTATCAATTTCCAACCAACACCTCCTCCATATATATTTCTTAATCGTATTTCTACAAATTTAGAAAAGGAAGGTAAAGGACATTCATTGACTACCACCATGGCTAAGCATGACTAAGTATGACTAAGCATGGCTAACCCAAATGTATATTTCTTGCTAAGCATGTTTAAGCAATGTCTAATCATGGCTAAGCAACCCAAATGTGTGTCTCTCGCTAGGCATGGCTAAGCATGCATAACCCAAATGTGTCTTTTTCGCTAGGCACGGCTAAGCATTGCTAACCCAAATGTGTCTTTCTTGCTAATCATGGCTAAGCATGTCTAAGCATTATCAATTTCCAACCAACAGCTCCTCCTTATATATGTCTTAATCGCATTTCTACAAATTTGGAAAAGGAAAGTAAATAACATTTATTGAGTACCACCGTGGTTAAGCATGTATAAGCATTTTCTAATTAAACATTGCTAACCCAAATATGTCTTTCACACTAAGCATGGCTAAACATTGCTAACCCAAATATATTTTTCTCGCTAATCATAGCTAAGCATGGCAAACCCAAATGTGTCTTTTTCGCTAAGCATTGTCTAAGTATGGCTAAGCATTGATAACCCAAATGTGTTTTTCTCGCTAAGCATGGCTAAGCATGTCTAACCCAAATGTGTCTTTCTTGCTAGGCATGGCTAAGCATTGCTAACCCAAATGTATCTTTCTCGCTAAGCATGTCTAAGCATTATCAATTTCCAACCAACACCTTCTCCCTATATATGTTTTAATCGCATTTCTACAAATTGGAAAAGGAAGGTAAAGGACATTCATTGGCTACCACCATGGATAAACATGACTAAGCATGGCTAAGCATTTCTAACCCAAATGTGTCTTTCTCGCTAGCAAGGATAAGCATGTCTAAGCATTGCCTAAGCACGGATAAGCATTGATAACCTAAATTTGTCTTTATCCCTAAGCATGGTTAAGCATATCTAAGCATTATCTAACCCAAAAGAGTTTTTTCCGCTAAGCATTGATAACCCAAACATGTCTTTCTCGCTAAGCATGGCTAAGCATTGCTAACCCAAATGTATTTTTCTCACTAAGTATGTCTAAGCATGGTTAAGCATTGTTAAGCCAAATATGTCTTTCTCACTAAGCATGGATAAGCATAGTTAAGCATTGCTAACCCAAATATGTCTTTCTCGTTAAGCATGTCTAAGCATGTCTAACACTACAAGAAAACTTGTTTTTAGCAACTGTTTTCTTACCAACCGTAGTTGGTGGAACGCTTTAAAAAATATTTCTTGCTACCAAAAACAACCTTGGTGCCAGAAACCTCTAGGCAACAACAATTTTGGTTGGTGGAACCCTTTAGCATCTCTTTAACAACTAAAAATATCATAGTGCAGCTACTAGCTTTCATCAACCACCAATTTAGTAACTCAAAAGTACATTAGAAGCTATATACTCCCGGCCAATGGGTTTAGCCACCAAGTCGATATATTGGTAGGCACCTCTGATAAGTGCATATTCTACATATTTAGAGTGTCAATTTCATGCACTTATTTGCTCGATTTCTTGTGAATTATTGTATATTACGTTTTTTTTTGTTAAGTTATCTTTTATTAGGTGAAATCATCCAAAAGAAGTAAATTGACACTTAATTGTGCAAGATAAGAAGAGCTACAATTAAGAAAGGCCAGAGACTAGGTGGAACTCGTCCAAATCCAGGATTTCTTATCATCATCACGTAGAGAAGGAAGAAACGAAGCCAACAGCGAAAGAATGAAAGTCATTCCAAATTTGTATAAATAATTTATATACGAAAAAAGAAATTGTGCTTGTCGTTTTCACAAAACCGACAATACAATGAAATGAATTTGAACTCTTATAAAGGAACCTTCATTTCCACTAAGGGATTCTAACTATTTAAACCTTTATAAAGGAAGAATCCAATATGTTTAGGGCACCACCATCTTCTTCAAGTAATTAGGGTTCGAATGATTGTCTGCTGGTAGTTTGATTGATGGCAGAGAAGTGAGGATGTTAGTGGCTCGATGGTGGTAATGAAGTTAATGGTAATGAAAGAGTTTGGTGGTTGTTGAGTGGTGGTTGTGATGATCCACGGCAATGAGATGGAGCATGTGATGGCTCGAGAGAATGGAGAAAAACATGATAGATCTAGATGGAGGTGTTGACTGTGATGTTTAATGGCAGCAAGAGAAAGAATGGTGATGAATGATTCTAACGAAAGATAAATAAGTGTACTACTCGAATTAACGTTTGGTAACGACGAATGATTCCCTAATCATCTTTTCTTCTTATTATCGCTTTATTATTTTTCCTTTTAATTGTTTTAAACATACATAACCCCATTTCCAATATTTATTTTAGTTTAGCTATTCTAAATAACCTATCAATTACACAACTCTCTGTGGAAACGATCCTTACTACCGCTATATTACTAGTTAATTAGAGAAAAATATCTTGAATAATTTTGTTGCACTTGCGACACGTATAAAATTTTGGCGCCACTGTCGGGGAGCAGTTGCTAATTAATTTGTTGTTTGTTTTAGTAGTTTAGATATTTTCACGTTTTTCTTTAGCGTTTTTCAGATTTTTAGGTTTTCCTGGTGCTAACAACTCGTTAAAGGCGCTCCACTCTTGTTAAAAACGGAAGGTAAATTCTAAAAACAGGTTATAAGTACAGCTTTAGTTTTTTTTGTTTTAGGTTTTAGATTTTTTGTTTATACTTTATCTTCTATTCTTGTGAGTCGTCATGTTTCCATTGCGGTAATCAATATGGTTTTCATTCTCAGTCTTATGTAAACTACCAACCATACCAAGGGTATCATCAAAACCAATCTTTTTGGCTATGATCAATACTCTACGGAACCTTATGGATATTCTCATACATATCAACCTTATGGTGGGTATGTAAGTGAGCAATCACAAGGATGGGGGGACAGTTATGCTTTGAATCATGACTCTTCAAGTTTGGAAGATATAATGCAAAAATATATGAATATATTGGACCAATACAGTCAAAATACTGAACATACACTCCAAGAACTTCAAAGGACTATGGATATCCTTAAGAATTGCATTGGTCAGTTTAAGGAGGAAATGACAAAGGCAGAGGTTTGGTCTCAAATCCAAAACAATTCTGGCTTTACCAAAGTTGGTAATGAATATATGAACGGTGATAATTTTGAAGATGATCAACCTTATGAAAGTCCACGTAATAGTGATATAAATATTCCAACTCCATATTATAATAATGATCATTCAGTTATTCAAAAGGAGTATATTGGGTATGACATATCTATTGTTATAAATGGTGTAACGTACTCAAACGAAGATATTAGGATGTGCACCAATGAACAAGACTTTTTGAGAGAGGATTATGATTCTGGTGAGGAGGAGTATAAGAATTGTAATATCTCAAAGGATTACACATTAGAGGACGCTCTTACGTATGAACCTAATATTTGGTCTGATGATGACGAGAAATATGAGCGACCCTTATTCGAGAATGAAACCAAATTGATTGATTTCGTGGAAGACCCAATTGAACTTGCCAGGGATTATAATGATGCTAAGGTTTCGGTTGAAGCAAAAGTTGAAGAAGAATGACTTTTAAAGAGTTTGATAGAAGACCACGACATCCATGAGGTAAATAATTTAATGGAGTTATTTAAGAATGATGAGGATCTGGTGAAAGATTTGTCTAATCCTTTGTATGATTCTATAGCTTTTGATCCTTCTCCCCTAATCGAAATGGCTCCTAAAAATATTGTTAACCCGATTTTGAAGGAACTACCTCAGTTAGAGTTGGGTATATGTAATATAAAAATTCTTAAGAATTATTTTTATTTTAACTATCCACCACTAGATTTGTTTGATTCTAATATTGTGCAGGTTCGCTGAGAAGAACCCATTTAAGTTCCCATGTTAGATATTCTTTGTACACTTCCAAGTGTATAAAAGACTAAGTGTGGGGGAAACTTCCCTAAAGTAGCAGTTTCAATATTTATATCTTATGCTAACGTTTTTATGAAGTTGTTATTAGAACTGAAGATTGTTATCTGGGTGGATCCCCAGATTTTCATATTGTTGGTTTGCGGACGATAACCAGAAGGTCAGGATGAGGACGTTAAACTAAGCGTTGAATGGGAGGCAACGTATTGGTTTTGTATTTTTATCCTTTATCTTCTAAGTTTTTTTAGTTTTTCAAATCATATTAGGATTTTTAATCTTGATTTTACATTGGAGGAGTCAATTATATTGAGAACATTGTAAAGTTTAAGTTTGGGGGAGTATATATAGTATAAAGTATTAGAATATTCACTTTAGTATAATAGTTTTTTTCGATTTTTTTGTAAATAATTGCATGAACCTCCAACTTTTAGATATTTTAGATTCACTTAGTATAATTCTAGCTAAGTTTACATATGGAGTTCTTACCCGAAATAACTGAACTTAGAAGTATTAGAGAACTATATTTGGATTTCTTAGTTTTTGAGAGGCAATAGCTGACAAAAAGGGGCTTAAACCGCCAGTGGTGACTTAGTGCAGAAATAATGCAATATTAGAGAAGCTGATCAATCATTAGTGGAGACTACATATTATTACATCAAGCAAGGCACCAGACCTTCAATTCTTTGTACATGTCTAAAATTGTCCTTTACAGTGTGTGTCATCTAACGCTAATTCCGGGAAGAATGATGAGCTACTCAACCTCGCACCTTTTCAGCACTACTTTCTGATCTGTTGAGTGTTAATTCTATCAATCATAAGGGTGTCATCATAATTGCTAACTCTATCTTGTAGTCTTATTTGCAGTTGGCACCACTCACTCGACAAAGCAGCAATAGAAACACGTCATCATCAACAAGCAGAGAGACATCAAAATCACGAAGAAAGTTGAACACAGTTAAGGTTTGCAAGCAACAAAAAGAGGAGAAAATTATATATCTAAGTTGAAGACTAAGTACAAGAGTGAAGAAAATCAAAAGATATAAGTTTTTGAAGTTTATACAATACCAAGGCAATATAAGTTGTTAAGAATCAGGTGCTTAAGTCCTTTCCCCATGGTCATATTACTTTCAGTTTCATTATTTTTGTAGTTGTTATCTTTTAGATTCAGAAAAATAATTTAAAAAAATGAAGAAAAAAAATGAAAAAAAAATGAAAAAAAAATATTGCATTTAAATTCTATATAGTTAGTTTGTTATTTCATTAGTTAAGGCCATTTAAAAGAAGAAATATATGAAGAAGTTTCAAGCAATAAGAATTAGAGGAAAAGAGTTATAGGTTGTCAGAGTTCTACGAAGTTCAGGAGTTCATCATCTACAGTTGAAGCCGAAGACGAAGAAATTTTTATTTGCTGTGAGAGTGGTGCTGATTGTAGACCGGGCGAGAAGGTAAGTAAGCATTCCCATCATTATATACTAGTTGATTTCCTTTCTTAGAGATCATCAGAAAAAAAAGGTTTTTTTCTTCCCACGTTTCTATAACAAATATAATTCGAAAGTTTTCTTTTTCTTCCCACCATTCAGTGTGTGCAGGATTTCTATCTTCACTCTGCCTGCACACTGAGAACCATAAAGCGCCTCTTTTGAGTGTAATTTTATAAAATCCTATAGGTGGAAAGAAGTCGAAGGGAATGCTTATTCGATCGTTCTCGAGGCTGGATTCTTTCATATGGTAGTTTTCTCCTAACTCAAGAGTTAAGCATGAGAATAATGTCCTTAGAATTTCTAACTTCTTATATTTAGTGTGTAGAAACTTTATATCCTCATAGCTCTTTGGATGCTTGTGATTTTGTAATACTTAAAAGCTGGAACTTAGATTTTATGGGTATGCCTCTTCCAAACCCTCACGAGACTATAACTCGTCCTAGGGACACATAGGGGTTTAAAGGATTGTTACACATGCTAAATATAACATCGTGTCCTCAATGAAAATGAGTTGTATTTTAGTTTCGTTTAGGATATATAGTTTGCTCGATGACTAGCAAAAGCTAAGTGTCGGGGAATTTGATAAGTGCATATTTTATATATTTAGAGTGTCAATTTCATGCACTTATTTTCTATTTCTTGTGAATTATTGTATATTACGTTTGTTTTTGTTTACTTATCTTTTATTAGGTGAAATCATCCAAAAAAAAGTAAATTTGACACTTAACTATGCAAGATAAAAAGTGCTACAAGTGAAGAAAGGCCAGAGACCAGGTGGAACTCGTCCATATCCAGGATTTCTTGTCATCATCACGTAGAGAACGAAGAAACTAAGCCAACGACGAAAGAATGAAAGTTATTCCGACTTTTGTATGAAGAAGTTATAGGCGAAAAGAGAAATTATGCTTATCAGTTACATAAAAATGACAGTGCAATGAAATGAATTTGAACTCTTTAAAGGCACCTTCATTTCTACTAAGGGTTGCAAACTATTTAAATCTTTATAAAGGCACAATCAAATATGTTAATAGCACCACCATCTTCTTCAAGTAATTATAGGGTGCGAATGATTGTCTGCTGGCAATTTGATTGATGGCAGAGAAATGAGGATGTTAGTGGCTCGATGTTGGTAATGGATCTAATGGTACTGAAAGAGTTTGGTGGTTGTTGAGTGGTGGATGTAATGATTCACGACAATGAGATGGAGCCTGTGATGGCTCGAGAGAATAGAGAAAAACACGATAGATCGAGATGGAGCTGTTAACTGTGATGTTTAATGGCAGCGAGAGTGAAAATGGTGATAAATGATTCTGACGAAAGATAAATAAGTATACTCCTCGAGTTAACATTTGGTTACGGCGAATAATTCCCTAATCACCTTTTCTTCTTATTATCTTCTTATTATTATTCTTTCTCCCTTTTTCAGTATTTATTTTAGTTTACCTAATCTAGATAACCTATCAATTACATAGCTCTTTGTGGAAACGATCCTTACTACGCTATATTACTAGTTAATTAGTGAAAAATATCTTGAGTAATTTGTTGCACTTACGACACGCGTCAACCTCTACCAATCATTAGATAGTTGGTGTTGCTGGTACTGTTCAGCCGCCTGGATTTCACAACTAAAAAATAAATTAGAAGCTATATACTTCTAGCCGCTTGTTTAATCCACCAAAATAATACGCTGGTAGACATCTAAACTAACCATCTAATTTTGACGTCGTTAGTAGTGTTCGGCCACTTTGGTTTGACAACTATAAAGTATACTAGAAGCTAAATATTTCTAGCCACTACTGCATCCGACCAAAATAATTTGTTGGTAGCCACCTGTACCAACCATCAAATCATTGGTATGGTTGTTAATTAGTTTTCAATCACTATGGCATGGCAACTAAAAGGTACACGAGTAACTGAATACTTCTACCCACTACAGTTATCCAATGAAACAATCTATTGGTAGGTATCTATACCATCAATCGAATCATTGGCACGACCATTAAGTTCCACCATGATTTGGAAACTACAAAATACACATATAGATAAGCTTGCGTTCAAGCATAATTTTTAAGTACCTAATTAGATACTAACAATCGGTAGGTTAAATTTTGTACAAACTACCGATTATGTAAGTTGCCCCAAATTGGAAATCATAATTTTTTCAAAACTCTTGGATACTAAGAATCGGTAGGTTAAATTTTGTACAAACTACCGATTATGTAAGTTGCCCCAAATTGGAAATCGCAATTTTTTCAAAACTCCTGGATACTAACAATCGGTAGGTTAAATTTTGTACATACTACTGATTATGTAAGTTGCCCCAAATTGGGAATCGCAATTTTTTCAAAACTCCTGGATACTAACAATCGGTAGGTTAAATTTTGTACAAACTACCGATTATGTAAGTTGCCCCAAATTGGGAATCGTAATTTTTTCAAAACTCCTGGATACTAACAATCGGTAGGTTAAATTTTGTACAAACTACCGATTATGTAAGTTGCCCCAAATTGGAAATCGCAATTTTTTCAAAACTCCTGGATACTAACAATCGATAGGTTAAATTTTGTACAAACTACCGATTATGTAAAATGCCCCAAATTGGAAATCGCAATTTTTCAAAACTCCTAGATACTTACAATCGGTAGTTTAAGATTTTCTTAAACTAACGATTATCATAAGTCGCCCCAAATTGGAAATCGAATTTTTTAAAAAAAATTCAACATTTTATACAAGCACAATCGGTAGTTTAAGAAATTCTTAAACTACCGATTATCATAAGTCGCCCCAAATTGGAAATCAAATTTTTTTTAAAATTTTCAACATTTTGTATAATTACAATCGGTAGTTTAAGAAAATCTTAAACTACCGATTATCATAAGTCGCCCCGAATTGGAAATCGAAATTTTAAAAAAAAAAATTAACATTTTATACAAGCACAATCGGTAGTTTAAGAAAATCTTAAACTATCGATTATCATAAGTCGCCCCAAATTGGAAATCGAAATTTTTTAAAAAATTTCAACATTTTCTACAATCTCAGTCGGTAGTTTAAGAAAATCTTAAACTACCGATTATCATTAGCAGCCCCAAATTGGAAATCCAATTTTTTTTTTAAATTTCAATTTTGTACAATCACAATCGGTAGTTTAAGAAATTCTTAAACTACCGATTATGCTTGTACTACCCAATTCAACGGTTTTTTTTTTTTTGAAAAACTAGTCATTGGTAATAAAACACTATAAAAAGGAAACTATCCATTTCAAGGTGATTCTCATTCTCACCTATCCCTTTCAACCTCAATCTCCCTTATCCCTTTCAATCTCATTCTCATTTTCATTTTCCAACTCATTCCCACCCGACCCTTTGAAGCACTAAATATGGCTCTTCAATACACTAAAGATGAAGATGTGGCCATTGTTAGATCGTGGGTTACGATCACAGCGCACGAGTACGAAAGTGCGTACTTTAACAACAATAATCGATCCGATAATGAAGATTGGATGGCGGATCAGACCACCGGTTCTTGGTGGAAGCGTTTGTTTCAAATTTTTGTGGCATTAAACGGAAATCCAAATCGTAGGGCGTTCAGAGGCATTAAGACAAGGTATGCGGAGTTGTTTGAACGATTGGAAGCCTTGAAAAAGGAAATGAGAGTGAGAAAACAAGCTCGTCCGACCGAATCTAGTGTGGCAAGAGTAAGTGTGTCAATTAATAAGTCGTTCATTAAAAAGAGTTTTCAAACATTCAAACTTATAATTGATTATTTTTTTCAGTGGGTGATGGCTCTCCAGCAATATGAAAATAACCATGGGGAGACGTTTATGCATGAGGATTGCTATCGAATTTTGGAAGAAAGTACCTTGTTCGATTTCAACCTATATGCTTAAGTGTTTAAGTGTAATCTAATGATTTATTGTATTTCATTTCCTTTAATGTTACGCGATGTATGCCTTTTCGATTCAATGAAGTGATTTTACGCGATGTATACATTGTTCACAAAGTACATTAAACTCACTCAATTGTTCATAATCGGTAGTTAAAAAAACAACCTAACTACCGATTGTGCATAATCGGTAGCTCGGGCTCTACATAACTACCAAATGTGCATATGGACACACTATAATCGGTAGTTACATAAAAATATTAATTTCCGATTATGTGTAAATTTGGAGACAGAAATATAATCGGTAGTTTAGGTGTAAAAATAACTACCGATTGTGTTCGATGTTTTTGAGTATCACTAACTTGCATAATCAGAAGTTTAACCCTATACGAAGATTACCACTAAATTTTTATCCAATAACACAATCGGTAGTTTATGACTAAACATAACTACCGATTGTTCATGAAGTTCATGGACAATGAAGAACAGCACCGTAATCGGTAGTTAAAACAAACACGAAACTACCGATTATGACATCTAAGCTTTTAGGTTTAGGGTTTTAAACTTTTATTAGTGAAAGGTTTTGTGGTAATTATTTGATAAGTAAAAGGGTATTTTAGTATTTTTACATATCCTAGATCATCCCTTAGCCACAACATGGGATTGGGTTAAAAAAGTCGCCCCTAATTAGTTTTGGGTCGCCCTCAAATTTACATCCATAAATAACTACTTGATAACTCTACCGTCTACCTTCAACATGAGTAACCCAAAATAAAAGAAAAAAGGCTTTCCACATAATGCAGGCTTTTGAGGAATATGTTTGTCAAGATCCGCATCAAATTAGTAAGGCTACTGCTTAAAATTCTTGTAGAGAATCCTCACCAGAGGCCAAGAAAGGCCAATACCTTGTCTCTCCCATTTCACTATATCACCTATCCAATGACTTTGCCACTCTCATTTTAACTTCCCGTCAACCTCAATTGGGAATTGCTCAAACCTTCCCGATAGGAAAACAAGAAAATAAGGACTCTCAACCTCGTCAGAGGTCCGAGGTTCGAATCTCTCCAGTGGGTAACTAGGTGTTTGGGTTGGGCTTAGTGTTACAGAGTAACTCCTCCTCTCTTTTTTTTCCCTATAAAAACAAGCTCACCGAGTCGGGTGTAATTCTCAATCGCTTTCTTTCTTTTCTCATTTGTCTTCGTTAGGGTTTGGGGAAGAGATATTTAGGGAACAAATGGGAGCCAACATTGAGTTAGAAGAAGGATGGGCAATCATTCAGAATCAGATCACAAAGCTGATTAACATTATCGAAGGTGTTCCTGAATCAATGGATGCTTCGATTCACGCAACAGTTTACACTATGTGCACTCAGAGAAATCCACATGACTATTCCAAAGACGTTTACGAGAGATACCAAGGTGTTTATAACGATTACTTGACTTCTAAAGTGTTACCAGCCATTCAAGAGAAGAATGATGATGTATCTATGCTGCAAGAATTTGTTAAGAGGTGGGCTAATCATAAGGTTATGGTAAGCAAACTTTGTCGATTTTTTAATTATCTCGACCGTTTTTACATTCCTCGTAGGAAACTTCCTTCGTTAAAAGATGTTGGGTTTGGTTGTTTTCGTGAAATTGTGTATGAGAAGATGAAACTGAAGGTTAAAGATGCTGTTATTGCATTGATCAATCGTGAACGCAACGGAAGTAAAATTGATAGGGGTTTGGTCAAGGATGTTGTAGAGATTTTTGTTGAAATTGGGAATGTGAATGGTAAAGATAATTTGGATTATTATGTTAATGATTTCGAAACTGCATTTTTAACTGACATTGTTGATTATTATACTCGGAAAGGTTCTATAGAGATTATGGTCGTAGAATGTTTGCAAATGGAGAAGGATAAGGTTTCTTACTATTTGCATTCCAGTACTGAGGAGAAGTTGTTGAAACAAGTTCAAGGTCAGGTGTTGCCTGAAAGTTCCCAACATGTTCTTGAAAAGGAGATGCCATGTACCGCTTAGTGGTTATGAAGAATTAACCCGCTGGAGGATGTACTTTTTGAAGATGCAAAGGTAAGTAACAATGGGGACAAATTATGTAGAGAAAATAGATCATGACTATGAATTGCTATTTGCTACTGTTAATTGGCATTGTTATTTAATGATTTGACAGGGATTCTTAGTTTTTTGTGAATGTTTCCTTTGACTTATATATAAATAACTTAATCATGACCTGCTTGAGCATTGTGTTGAAATTTTGTATGGATAAGGTCTTCATTAATGTCTTGTAGCCTCTGGTATAGGAAATGGGAAATGCCCTCCACCTTTCGTCTATCGATTGGGAGAACCATTGAGGCCTTACCACATAGGTGTTACTCCCCGAGCCAGTTATAATCTGAATGTGTGTGCTATGAGTTAACAACTCTTTTCATTTCTTTGCGTTGGTTATTAATGCATCTTGGTTGGTTTAGATGTTTCTTGATTGTTTTTACATGTGATTAGCATGTCTATTTACTCCACAGCAGTAGATATTGAACGGTTAGCCACTTTGTTTCAAGGCTCAAGCTGTCAGTTTTGTGCACAAAAACTGTTAAGTGAATGCTGTTGTTGACAATTTGGCGATTACATGTTTCGCTTTTGTCAATTCTTTGTTGATTGGAACCAATTTTTATCTATTTGCTGATTGAGAGAATTTAACAACTAGATACTATATGCTTCAAAGATGCTAATACAACTCTTCTTGTTGAAAACTTGCTTTTGTTGTTATAATCTGGACTACATGCATGTGTTTTTCGAATCCTACTATTCCATCTCATGGGTGTCATTATTCCTACGAAAGCATAGAGGAACAGTTGATATAAGTTTCTCCAATTTTTGGGGTTATGAACTTTGGAGAATAGCAGGACTGTACTAGGAGTCTAAGAGAGAGATCTTCTGAAAGAGTTAGCTGAAAATTTGGCAAGGATTTGGTTGCGTCAGAATATACTGTCATTTATGCTTAATAAGAAAATGATTTGTTTTCTGTAACCACAACTGGTGGATTCTTTTGGAGAATTATTCTCTACTTCAGTGTGGATCTTAGATATGGACCAACCTAAGCATGACAAAGCTTGAGTTTTAGGGTTAGGAAACCTTTGGCATTGGCACTGTACTCGATTTTGATGGCTCCCCCTTTGGATTAAGTTAGCATCTAAATGTTATTTTTGTTGGATGTAGATTGTAATTTTTGCAAAATTGAGTTGGTTGGGTGGAATGTTTAATTTTCCTAATCCTACAATTGTGGATGATGTGTTTGTATTTGCTAAGTCCCAAAGTTTTGCGATTCAAGAGATCTGGTATACTGCTGCTCTAAGTACACTGATGGAAGTTTGGTTTCTTAGAAATAAAATGGTATCTGAAGAGGTTATTCCTAAAGACAGAAAATTACAGCTAAGAATAATGCGCTTAGGTAGGAAGGAGATTACAGATTGGAAGTTTGTATGTGAAACACAACTTATGATCTTCAGATTCTTTATTACTTTGGCATTGGGTATAGATCAACTCAAAGAGTGAGAATTATTGAATGTAGGTTTTAACTGTCAAGTGTAAGTTATTATATCTTGTGTTGTGACAGAGCATCAAGGGCATAGTTTTAGCTGGGTTTTGCTTTATATGTAGAGATTATATTGGTGTTGTAAAGAGTGTCGGTTGTGGTGGTTTGGATATTACTTTGTCCTATCTAGCTGAAGTTTTTGCTGATTTTGCGGCACTGGAATAAGCTATTGTGGTGTTGTGAAGGGTGCTGGTTGTGGTGGTATAGATATTACTTCGTACTATATAACTGAAGTTTTGCTGTTTTTGCAGTGCTGGAGTGACTTATTACTTAAAGAATGAGATGTTTGTAAACACGTGGATGACATATTTGCTGTTTTTGTTTCTGAGAAACTCCCTGGATTATCTTTCCTAGATGGTATTATATTAGATGGTATATTATTTGTGAACATGTTGATCAGATTAATTTTAGACATTGTTTCAGAGAGACCAGTTTTCAGCTAATATCTTAGCTAAAAGAGGGGGTTCATTCATAGGAAGAGGGTAAATTGGATTATTTTCATAGTAGAACAGTTTTCTTAGCTCCTATTGAAAGTGCCTGATCCAGCTTATTTGAGATTCCTAGATTTGGTTTTGAGGTTTCAGTTTTTCTTCAGGATTGTTGAGGAAGAATATTTTTGTTTGTAACTGATAATGGGTGAGAGTACTAGTATTTCATGACAAAGGAGAAAATAAGAAAAAACATTCGAAAAAATGCTATAAGATAGTGCTAATCAGCCAATGGCAGCACAAATTCCCTCTGTATTGAATTTAAGAATGATTAATATGCAAAATTGTTGCTTATTGGGTCGGTCAATTCAATTTGGGAACTAACCGTTCTCTGTAACGATTCCCCTCTCTTTTTAGCTCTGGAATATCATAGCTGAACCATTCCACAGGTTCAGATAAGTTTTTGCAGCTTCAAGAACTTCATTTGTCCAAAACTCTCTACACACTTCATATGATATATCAAACGTCTCCGCCCTCCCCTATTCCAACTTTGTACGATGACCAACGTCCTCGAGCCTTCAATAACTGGTTGTATGACAAGGCAATCGATCTAACAGTTCATGGTGTTGCCCAATTTCAACTTTAAAAACAGTGAAATGGGATTGACAAGCCTGCGTTACTATGCTCTTTAGGAGGAGCTGTCAGACTCACGCTCGAAACCACTTCCACTTTTTCTGACGAGAAATCACGATTGATCTTTCTTTGCACTAACGTATTGCTTTATGATAGCATACACGATGAGGTTCTAAGGCAGTATTGGTAGCATACTGGATTTGGGGGTAGCTCTAGGGAATGCTCACAGTACATGGTAGATATATGAAAGAAAAACTAGATAAATTTAGGCAGGGGAGAACTACAAGGGTTTGAAACTCTGCCCAGACATAGATAGAACTTCCTTTTACGTTTGTTAGCCCAAGACCAGACACATTACTAGCAATATTCACTTCTCGGAACGCCTTCGGCCGTGCCTTGGGGTTAGTAGGGCGACCACGGTCCTTCTTAACCAGCCATGAAGAGCATACCTCTTTGAATAAAGTGATCAATGAACGAGCAGCTGTACATAAAGCTTTCTCATGTGACTTCCTATATAGGACCAGATCATACAGCAAACGTTTTGTCATCAACAGCGGAATATGGAGACAGATCTCCCTTACAGCATTCAGTCCAACAGCGATTTCCTCTATTCGAGACTTATCATGCACGAACTGGTTAACCACTGTCTAAATAATGGTTCAAGCGCATCGGGAGGAACCATGTCATGGCAAGCCTGAACTGCTGATGCAAGCAAATCAGTAATGAGGCTGGACATATCTCTGAAGAGAAGGATAGAAGCTCAATAGAATCAAGCGATGGAGTCCAACAGTCCGCACAATTACTTTCAACATCATCATCCTCATCTCAAACTGCTCATTACAAGTCTGGAGAAGGGAGAATACTTCTCAGCAAACCCCTGCACATCAATGGTTAAGTGGTGAATAGTAAGTTGGTGTATCCTTTTCTGAGTTAGCACGTTGCTGCCTTTTCATGCTGCAGATTGCACGTTGCAACTTCGCTTGCTTTTTTTTCTTGCTAGCAAGTGTACCTTTGTGATGTGCCTTATAGACATCCCCCCTTTGGAGAACAGCCTGAGGATTTTTCTCATCTTCACTGCTATCAGTATCACTATCTTCTACTGCATCTTCAATCTTTTCAAAACCAAGAAGAAACTTTACAGCAACATTCATAATCTTGGATGATGGATGAAAACAAGCTGTGCAGATTGCATTTACTGTTCTTTCATCAAACAATTCAAACCAAACTCTTCTTCGGTTAAGATCACAAAATACAATCACAGCCCTCTTAGCTTTTACTCATCCTCTTCCTGTAGCATTGTAAACAAGACATTCTGAATTCTGAGTTCCATTCTTATGCTTCTTTCGAATACTATGAATAACATGCGAGAATGCATCTTTCCTTAATTCCTATCTGCTAAAGTTTGAAGTTCCATAAAAACCCCAAGTGTCTCTCAAAAATCAACCAACAAACTTCCGATTGACTAATAAACTCAAGGCTTTAGTAAGATGACAGCTCAGCAACGACGGCAAAGACTTGGCAGACGAACGTAACCAATCAGCAAACTTACATGGATAATCAGATAAGTGTGTTGGATAATAAGGAGTAACATGAGCCAGAAACTTAGCCATATCACCAAGATCTTTACTGACAATAGTAGGATTACCATTGATAGATGAGAAACTTAAAGCTGATTGTTGCTAAAATAAAAAAAGTAATGAATCAAAAATGTTCATATATAAGAGTTAATTCAGTTACACAGCCTCCTGGATCAATCTTCATCTTGTGCTGGAGTGTCAATAGATTCATTTTCTCTGCTGCTTTTCCTGATGCTCTAACCATTCTGGTTTTATATCTGGGATGTCACAGGCCATTGTTGATCTGGGGTGTTTAACTAGGCCAACTGCAGCCTAGAGATGACAAATAAAACCATCCCTGAATCAATGTTTACTCATGAATCATAATTTGTTACATTAGACATACATATATATATTAAGTACCTGAATGAAAATCCCCAAATCGTTGCAAACACAAACAATTAAGTTTAATTTTAATTAAATCAGTATGAAAACAAGAATTAATTTTGACATAGAAATGAAACAGAAACAAGTAGATTACTAAATTTCATTGATATTAAAAACATTTCACATTAATCAAGTTAAATTTCCAGGTACATCTAAAACCAAATTGAAACCCTAGTCTGAAAATTCTTTACAAAATAAAGAAAACATAATCCTAACCCCCAAATCCATAGAGAGTTCTTCCTTGTCTCTTGAGAGCATAGACAACATCCATGGCAGTGACAGTCTTTCTTCGGGCATGTTCAGTGTAAGTAACAGCATCACGAATCACATTCTCCAAGAAGATCTTAAGAACACCACGAGTCTCTTCATAAATCAAACCGCTGATACGTTTCACACCACCTCTTCTTGCTAATCTTCGAATAGCTGGTTTAGTAATACCTTGAATATTATCTCTCAATACCTTCCTATGTCTCTTTGCTCCTCCCTTTCCCAAACCCTTTCCTCCTTTTCCTCTCCCTGACATTTTCTTTCTACACAAATTTCACTCTTTCTCTGCTCCGAATGTTTTAATCGATTTGATTGTGTGTTGGTGCTGAGAAGAGGTTAAGGACTTTATAGGTTTTTTGGTTTGATTATGTCCGTTAGATTAGAGACCAATCCGTATGAAGTCTGTATTTATTTCTTTGGTCGTGCGATTAAAAATATTCGAATTTGATTGGTTTAGATAATAGCTTACGGATTGAGGAGAAGCAGAAGGTTTTGGTTTTATGTTAGATTAAGGATCCGCATGAAGGTTGTGTTTTTTGCAGTGATGGTTGGATCAGAAATGCTCGAAGGTGATTGGTTAAGAGAACAGCTGTTCGGATGGAGAAATGAATATAAAATTAAGAGAGCGTGGACCGTTAGATTGATACTCGATCCGTATTTGATGCTTTTACCTGGGCATGGACGGTGGATGAAGTAATGCTTGGTTTTGTTGGAGAGCAGCAGTGGGACGACTACTATGGGCTGATACCAAAGTTGGTAGGGGATACCAATTTGATGATCCAACAAGCCAGAATTTTTTTGTCCTTCATGGTTTGGTATCAGCCTTTAGTAAATGGGCAATGCTCGTCATTATTTTTTATGTTTTCAATACAATTTGAGAATAAGAAAATTAGAAGTAAAGTACTAGTAAACAGGAATTTAAAAACCAGGATAAGTAATTTGAAGCCAGCACCCCGATTTAGGTGCACAAATTTGGACAAACACCATAATATTTTCTATAGAGGATTATTGTTGCTATATTACATCACTTCCTCTTCCTCGTATAAAAATTCTAAATAATATCGATTTTACACATTGTATCATGGCTGAACAAATATTATTATGTTTGCTTAATTGACCGACTGCTAAGGAAACCTTCTGTGTGATTAGAATTTGTAATCTTATCAGAAACGCAATGGGTTTCAAGACATTTCCAAAAAAATTCATTTCTATCATAATCGATCAAATTGGAACCCAATTGATCGTCGATTCCCAAAATTAAGATCATAATCACATAAATACAATCCCTAGTTAAATTTATGATCCATTAATTCGATCAAAAGATATCGAATTGGTCTTCAATTGATCCCACAAAATGAAAATTGAATTTTTTGATTTTACCATCTCATAAAATTGAGATTATATTAGAGATAATCGATGAAGTTGATCATAAATTTCTTTCAAATATGATCATACAAACAAATTAACAGTTTAAACTTTTTCAGAATTTTCATCAGATCGGTTGGAAGGAAGAAGGAACCAGAAAAGGCTGTCACAAACTGTCATCCACAACCGTGGCCTATCCTTTCTTTAACCGCACCAGTAACCGTCGTTAATAAAACGCTGACAGAAAACAGCCGCAGACTGTTTCTTGTTCTTCTATATAAAGTAGTAGAAGCAACTTGCTGAGAATTACTTCCAGTTAGCCTCTTGGAAGCAATTATACATTTTCCAACAACTTAATGTAATCCCCAACCAACAAGACCAATTCCACTTGCTAGCTCCAATCTCCCTTCCAAGTGCGCCAGCTCCAACCCCCCAATCCTGTTCCCGACTAAACCAGCTCCTACTCTGATTCCACTCCCTACCATCCAAACTCCACTTCTCACGATTCCAACAACCAACGGCGTTGTTCTATCTATTGCATCCATTGTACTCCAATTATTCCTTGTTCTTTCAGTTTTTTCCTATCTTTTAATGTCTCTTCCTTTTCGTGCCGCCAGTTGCTCATCCTTGTTGAATTTAGATAAAAAATCTTAAGCGCAATAGTTCCTGTTGTTTTATAAATAACAAAACAATTTTTTATGCTTCTTACCCATTCAGTAAGGCATCTGCTGGTCCTTGGCCGCTTTATATCAACAGTTGTGTGCCCTGTACCAAGATCTACCGAAAGTTAAAACCATTCCTAAAGAATATACAGTTTTTTCTGTAATTTGACCATTTTGAGCATACACTGGTGTCAAGTACCTAATTAAAAGCAATGAAATGAGTTAGCCTTGCCATTGGTGCCAAAACTTTGATCTCAAAGTGAACAATATATTTCTATTGCTTATCCAAATATTCCAATTTACTATTGGTTTATACACCCAAATCTTAATTGGAATAACAATTGCGGCGACAAATTTACTGCAACCTTGGGCAAATGCATCGGGTGTCCTAAATACCTCAATACTAAAGATTAGAATTAAGTGGAATCATGGAGCACAATTACATCAGCTGTCCTAATTCTGCTGATACTACTACAACCACTACTGAGGGTACTTCAACACAGTCCGGTTAAATACGAAATCAGACTGATAACCTGCACATGTAACAATCACAACATGATTTAAAGGTTGGAAACTCTCAACAGGATTGTAATATGAAACTGTGCTAGCCCATTTTTTAGTAGTGAATACATTTGTTATTATAACCGAAACGGACCAATGTTTAAGTTGGTTAAAAGCTTGTTTAATTGGCTGTACCTTCTCTAGATCACAGAAAAGCCTCTTCAGATACGAGTAATCTGGCTTATCTTCGAACCTCGACTATCGTCGACGATGGTGGAAATATGATATGAACTATGTGGCAATTACAAGATATTTAGTTTGATTCACCAAGTATCCACTTAAGGGTACCACTCATACACCAAAATGAACAATGATTAGTTGAAGAACAAGAGAGACTGATCCAAACACAGACACGCCATATTTCTCGTGGACAACCTATCTAGCATGTATCAATGCAGACACTAATTACTATGATGTGTTCAATGGTACTTAAAGGTACTGAGTGCAGTGCATTACCTATATGGGAATCATATTTTTGTTTCTCAGTTCCAGCTTTTAATCCCTTCCAGGGAAGACTGAGAAAAATAAATCAAAACATAGTTGCCCTTATTATCAGAATGACCAAGAACCTAATAGAAAGAAGGGCAAATACAGAAAACATTGAAAGCATACACTATAAGAAAACTCCAGTGTAAGGAGAACACGGTTACATTTATCACAAAGAAACTATTTATCATCTCCAACAAAACAATTACCCGCCAACCTAATACATAACAACATCTTTGACTTTTATTAGTAAGAAAGATCTTACAATATGGTTACAGTGGGTAGTCAACAAATCTTTGGGTTTGTGTGAACAGTAACACAACCGACATAATGTGAAGGACTACAGGCTATAGCTCATACTCAAATTAAGTACTACTAGAACTTTAACTAATAACAAGTGGGAAAAAGCAAAGGAAAAAGTAAAAAAGTATCAAGGACTACTCAAAATTACCAAGAAGCAAATGTGTTCCGCTCTTGTTTAGTCTCTTAACAAAGAAATTAGGTTCAACAATGAGTCCTAAATCATCACAAGCAAACAAATTCCAAACATTGGCCTCCTTTGCTGCCTACCCTCAAATAACACTTAAATCTGAATTCAGTTTGTTGGAAGATAAGAGATACAGGGTAGTTTGATTCTTCTCCTTTCACTTTGTTGTTTATGTTAGGATTTAGAATAAAAATGGATGTCCTACTTGGTTGCAATTTTGGTTACTAGCTATACCCATAAGCTTTTTTAAATTTCTTTTATTAATCTACAGCAGGGGTTGTAGCTTGTGACTTGTCTTTGATGCTTGTAGGGGTTGGATTTAGGTCTTGTAGGTTGTTAACCGCTTGGCATTGCTCGGAACAGCTGAATAAGTGGGTTCATACTTGGCTATTGTGTGTTTGTTTTTGCTTTTCTCATAGTTATACAAGCAAGAAAGATCCCCAATCCTCGAGGTTTTCAACATCCCCATCTTTGTTAAGCTTAGTTTTGAATACCCACTTAACTCCAATAGATTTAACTCCTTTAGGCAGCACAGTAAGTTCCCAGGTTTGGTTCTTCTCTATGGCATCAATTTCAGCTGACATTGCTTCCCTCCATTTCTTGGTTTTAATTGCTTCTTCAAATGAAAGTGGGTCATTCTCATTCACCATCATTGCATTCAGATTTTCATCTTCAAATAAACCCTCCCCCGTTTCATAATCCGCCATCCAACTTGGTGCTCTTCTTTCTCGTACACCCCTCTCTTCAACCAAATCTCCATGTGTATTAAAGTTTGGCTCATTTGGAGGTGACTCTGCCAGATGTTGGAACTGCTGCCCGAATTGTTTGAACCTGTTACACCATTTTCTTCTTCATTCTGATTATCCTCTCCATCACTTCCATCTTCATCTCCCCATTCTAATGTATCTTGCTTGATTTCTTCCTCCGTTCTTCCAACAATCCCAGTTTTCTTCTTCTTCAAACACAACAGCCTTGCTGACTAAAATATTCTTTGAACTGGATCATATAATCTCCACGCCTTCGAATCATCACTAACTCCTAAGAAGACACATTTTCTGCCTTTTTCATCCAATTTACTCCTCCTTTGATCTGGTACATGAACATGTGCTATACATCCAAAGATTTGAAAGTACCCCACTACTGGTTTCTCACCGCCCCATGCCTCTTCTGAAGTCATATCTTCAATTGTTGTTGTAGGACATCAATTCTGAATATGCACACACCATCTCACTGCCTCGGCCCATAAATCTTTGTGAACTTTCTTTTCAATTAGCATAGATCGAGCAACATTCATATTTGTCATGTTCTTTCTCTCGACAACTCCATTTTGTTGAGGAGTAAAGGATGCTGTCAATTGTCTACTGATGCCCTGTGATTTACAAAAATCTCTAAACTCGTTCGAGCAGAACTCGCCACCTTTGTCTGTCCTTAAACAAGTTATGTATGCACCTATCTCCTTCTCAGCACAAGCCTTCAAATTTTTGAATATAGCAAAAGTTTCTGACTTTTCATGTAAGAAATATACCAAAGTTTTACGAGTCTGATCATCAATAAAGCTTAAGATATACCTTTTTTCATTATTTGAGGCTGGCTTGATAGGAACACATATGTCCGAATGCATGAGTCGAAGTCTCTTTGACGCCCTCCACATACTCTTTCTCGGTATAGGCATTCTATGTTGTTTGTCAATTAAGTATATAGTGCATACCTTCTTTGGAGACTTCAAAGAGGGTAAACCAACCACCATCTTCTTATAGGAAAGAGTTCTCAGTCCCTTGTAGTTTAAGTGCCCAAAACGACAATGCCACATATGAGCTTCTTTTTCTGATACAATTTCAGCTTGTAGACACAAAGAAATTCCTGGTGCTATAGAAGCTGGCAGATAAAACATTTTATATCTAAACATATTAGTTTGCATAATCAGACCTCTCTTAGGATGAAATACTTTACAAGTTCCATCCTGAATTAAGATGGCTAACCCCTTCTCTTGAAGTTGTCATATGCTTAATAAGTTTTTTTTAAGCTCAGGACTATAATAAACATCAGATATTACCTGGGTTATGCCATTCAATTGCACCCTTACACTTCCTTTTTCTACCACTTCCATTTTCGTGTCGTTCCCAAGTTTCACTGTCCGACTAAAATCTTCTTCCAAATCTGAGAACCATTCTTTGTTCCAGTCATATGATTACTGCAGCCCGAGTCAAGGAACCATACTTTTTCTTTCTTTGTTTGATGAAGTTCTATATAGGACATCAGCAAAAGCTCATCTTCTTCCTCCAGCTCAGCATAGTTTGCTTTCTTTTCCCAATCGGGACATTCGTCTTGAAAATGTCCCAACTTATGGCATTTGAAACACTCGATGATTGCTCTGTTTAGAGGTTGTCTCCCCCTGCCTCTTCCATGTCCTCTTCTAAACATACCTCGACCCCTTCCTCTGCCAAACCTATCTTCTTGAGCCACCTTCAACACATGTTCCTCCTCTTGTTTCCCTGCATTATTTGTTCACGGACAAGCAGACTTCCATCCAACTCATAGTACTCAAAGCACTTAGATCATTTGACTTCTTTATTGAACAAACAACATAATTGAACTTGGGATTCAATGATCTAAGTATCTTACTCACTACTGTACTCTGCTCAATTTTCTCATCATTTGACTTCATCTTGCTAACCACAGCTAACGTTCGCCCCAAGAAGCTGTCTACCTTTTCTCTTTCTTTCATAGCAAGTAACTCAAACTCTCTTCTCAAAGCTTGAAGTTTTTCCCTTTTCACCTTCGTGGACCTTTGATACTTCTGTTTCATTGAGCACCAAATTGCCTTTGACGTCCCCTTATCAAGAATTGTTTCCAGAATTTCTCTGCCAATTGCCTGAAAAAAAATAGTTCTTGGCCTTCATATCTTTGAGCTTAGCCTCCTCCACTGTCTTTCTATGCGCTTCACTTGCTGGTGATGTCCCAATTGCCGGTGCAGGGATCCCTTCCTCCACCAAACTCCACATCTCCTTGCTCCTCATAAAGTTCTCCATTGTCATTGACCACCAATCATAATGACCGTCAAAGTACGAAATGGATAGTTTCAAAAACTTCTCTGACATTTTGATATCTCTGTGTTTCACTCACACTGCTCACAATTGCATACACACAATCTACCAGGACCCTTATGTATTGGCTCTGATACCAAATATTGGAAATTAGAGACTTAAGAAAACTGGCAGGGAAAACCTAAATGCTTTTATTGAAGCAAACTAGACTATTTATAGTCTTTACATAAACAGAAAAGAACAATAACAAATTACGCCTATCATGCCTATAACATGGTTATTCAAAAACAAACAAACTCTAATGACCAGATCTTCCTCTAGACCAGGACTTCCCAACTGACACAAAGACTAATTCAAAGCAATACTATCTAACAGTTTAATACTAACCTGATTATGGGGAATAAAAAAACCCCATTAAGCAATTCACAATGTCAATTTAACAGAAAACCTAATCTTTAACCAAAGCACTTTTGTAGCTTGAAGTTGTTCTCCAATTATGTAATTCAATCTTTATTTTATATTTATTATTGTCGAGTGGCGAAAATTTAGTGTTCAAAATAAGTCAGTTGAAACCCTAATTTGAATAGAGTACATAATTGGTGAGTGAAATTCAAAAAATTGAATGAATTAGACTGTAATTCGAAGTTGACTAATCTTGATAGCTGAAGATAAAAATTCGAGTTTGATTAGAATGTAAGGTCTCGCGATTTGTACTCTACACTAACTCTGTTAAGGGTGGAGGTGTTAAAAGAAAAAAGCGGAGCAAGTGATAAAACAAAGATCAAAGGTGGTATTGCAATTAGGCGGTAAAGTTAGGAGTAGTACTTCAGGGCTAAATTCTGTTGATTGGGATCAGTTTTGTCAGCAGATTTTTTACAGGGAAAATAGAAAAGAGGGCAAAAGAGGAAGGAAGAATGGAGTTGTGCAGTTGATAACACGGAGAAGCGAAAAAGGACGAAAGAAAGGAGTTGTGCAGTTGAAAACACGGAGGGGCAGTATGGTAACTTTTTGTGCCATGGTTGAAATCCGTACGACGGTTGAAAGTATCTTCTTCCTTTATATTAATAAGGTATAGCCATTGTCGGCTTTTATAAGAAGAGGTACGAAACGTAGAGTCGGAAGTAATAAAAGGGAAACTCTCGTGTTCTCTCATATGTTTTTCTTTTTAATATTGTTTTACTAGTTATCTTATTCGCATATGTAATACAGTGCCTAAATTATCCATGGCCTAATTTTTCAACGTTATCAACATTAAAAGCTCGTAACAATTAAGGTGCTATTACAATCGATTCTTTTTGATTAATTTGGTGAAAAACGATGAGTACGGTGACATCGATTGTGGAAGAAGATTGTTATTATTATTTTTTATTAATTTTTCCTATTTTATTTCTATTAAATATGATTTTAGCTTTGTATTTACCTAATATTTCTTTTAGTTGTGATCTAGACATCATAATAGGGTATGGTTTCTATTTGTACAATTAAATCAAACCTTATACCAACTAAGGAACATATATATTAGCAGTATATATATATATATATATGTTAATTTGTATTTATTGATAAGTATGGAAAAGGTGAGTATGGCAATTTCATGAACTTTGTTAAAAAAAATTATCATTTTATTATGGTACTAACGGTTTAATACCGGTGAAGTGAGAAATTGGCGTATCCCTGAAGGATGACGTAAATTTTTTTTTTCCGCCTCTAGTAATCTTCGGAAAATTAGAAATCATTCCACCAGAATCTGGAATATTATGCGGTATCATGTGGACTCAAAATCCGCATTCCGCTAGCTGATCGGTCCCAGAAGTGACCTGTAACAAACTGCTAGCCGGTCTATATCAGTGGTTCTTGAAGTAATCTGTTACTGATATTTAGGCAATTTTTGTTATAAAGAAACGTCTGTATGCACCTTTGTAAAATGATATTTCGTTGATCTTGAAGGTGACGAAGATGGAGATTTATTGATATTATATTGGTACCATATGTGTATTTTGAGTTTTTTTCATTTTAATTACTTGTTTCGTAAATAATGGATTCTCGAAGCAATCCATGGATATTGTTGACACCATCAGCGGTCCAACATAGAAATTGTGGTTCCACATGGTAATCCAAATATTATGGCTTTCAGTAGTAATCCATAAAAACAGACTTCAGAAGTGGTCTATGGAAATAATTGGATTCCAGGAATAAGTGATGAACTTTCGGGTTCTAAAATGGCTCACGGTTACTGAAATATTTTTGTTAATGGCTTTATTATTTTTCTCTCGTCTATCTCTGCTAAAGGATATGGATTCCAGAAGTAATCTATCCAGTATATTAAATAGACGATTGAGATATTTGTCTCAAAGACAACAAAACAACAAACACAAATTTCCAAACCATTTTATAACCTTGTAAAGGTTTTTAGAAATATGAAATATCATTTATGGTTCGAAGAAAATGATAAACAGCTCGGAAAGAGCGTGTATCATTCTATTGGTGGTACATAAGTTTTTTCTATTGATGTTTTATATTCAACCAGATTCCAGAAGAATCTGTTGAGTTGTAGAAATATTTGGGCGTTACCACCTTGAAAAAAATGAGCATTTTATGGAGTATTTATTACTTCATCTGTTTTATGCTTGAAGCATAGAGTGTGTCATATGATAATTCGAACAACCGATTCTCACAATGTCATTAGCCAGAAGTTTAATGACCTTGAATTATTCATGCTTAGGCATGGTCGACTTGGATACCTAGTTTCTACCAAGATGAGTATAACGACACAAAATGCTCATGAACATCCTTTACTGAACCTGAAGCTTTTGTTGGATAAGGGTGTAAGTTATGTTATTTGTCCTCTGAGACATTTGGTTGTTAAGCTAGATAGCATTGACGAAATTTTTTTGGTAACTCACTGAATCACCAACATTCTCACAGAGAATTTAGGGTGGCATTTGTAGGGCTTATTCATCCCGCACTATGGACAATTTTCAACACTTTCAGGTATTGATAGACTCATTCACTGGATAATCCCTTGTTTATCTTTTATTAACACGTGATATTTTATTTGCCAAACTATTTGTACAAATTGTTTGGTTGCATATCCATTTTATGGACTTTCCAATTAAATCCATCTCTCTTGATGGTAAATATACATGCTAATGATGGTTTACTTCAATTGGTATTATATCGAGCACTAAAAGCACATTTGCACACTCGACATGGTATACAATTGAGTTCTGTGTAAAACATATTTAGTTGATTGCTCGACCAACTATGTAATATCAATATTGTTTTGGGAAGAAACCTTACATTTTGTATTTATATGTTTTTTCCATAGCGTCACCTGGCTATATTATGTTGGTTCAGATTCATCATAAGACATTTAAAACCTTGAACATGCAATGTCTTAATTACAGATGAGACTGTATTCCCGCCGTTAAGGGGAGGAGATAAGCCGTAACAAAAACAGCGTAAAATGTCTCATCTTTGTCGAGCCTGCAGCTATTTTGGGATACCTTATGTGTGGTTTAAGTAATACCCAAAAACCATCATGGGTACAATTATCCTTGAAAATCGGACAAAATTATGGAACTAGAAGTTTCCAGAAATGAGATGGTAATGTTTCCGCCATGATCGGGAAAGCTAAAATGCCACCAGAAGTTGGCATGAAAAATCCGCCACCATAAGTTGGTGTGAATGAGGTTGATGACCTTTAAGGTTCTCCCACTAGTCACCACAAAAGGATGGTGCAAATTATGTTGATAACCTAAAAAAATTTTCCACCTTAACCAGTGGAGAAGAAGTTGTCACCATAAAATATCACATGTTATGTCGACAAACTTTAAGAGTTTTCTCATAAAGTCAGAGAGATAGCAGACACCACCAAGAGGTTGGAGCGAACAATTTCGACAAATAAATAAGTATCTAGTTAGTTTTTTTTTGTACGTCCTGATCAGAGAAATTCTTGCTGCCACTTGAGATCGACATGAAACTATCTTATTTTTTTCACACACCAAGATATTTAATGCAATTGAGGTGCTGGAGATCACTCATGATTAAAACACATAGTTGCAGTAGCTTTTGGAAAATATTGTTTGTCACTTTCTTGAGGATGTAATCACGAAAAGTTGTCTCAGCAGGTTAAATCATACATCTCGCAATAACCAAACGTTAAGGCACGATTGAGGCACGAATGACTGCCTCATAAAAGATAATCTAATCACCCTTATAAAGTGATCTTGAAGAGACTACAGATAGCGATCGTGGAAACTATCCGAATATGATCCACCTTCTCTAAGTTTATACCCCCTTATTAAAAATGGGAGAAAAGAATACCCCTGAAGCGGCGCTGGTGCCAGTCTGTGAAATTTTTGAATGTGCATGCACTAGAAAAATATTTGGGATCTATATTTTTGTCGACTTCATTCCGGTTACGCCGAGCCTGAATACCAGTCATTGTTTACATTAGTGGTTATGTACCCCTCCGCAGAGAAATATCGACATCGTGATTGGTAGTCATATAATCTAATCCCTTCAAACTAAGGTAAAAATTAGAATCTCTCGAGAAAGCGCAAAATTTGGATCCTACTCACACCGTAAATATTGTGAAGCCTGAATATTACAGGTTGGTGTTTGAGATGAAGCCCATAGACAGTAATTGATCGCTTTAATTGCGATTTGATGGTTTCCTGTTGAACCCCAGGATTGGTTATGTAAAACGAAAGTATTCTCCTAATATTGATGCACTTTAGCATGGTAGTCTATGAAGGACTCAGATTGCATCTAGGTATGACAAGTGATTGGTGATTATATCTGGATACCTGAAGGATTTGAGAATTTAAATCAGGCAGCCACCTGACCTTGTGAATTAAGTCAGGCTTGAAAATTTTCATAATTACCACGTTCGAATAGGAGAAGTTTATGAGCAATCCTTGTGTATGTTTTATATTCTTGGTACAAGATTAAAATCCAGATGAATTAATGATATCATCTTTGGCTTCTTGAGAAGGCCCTTAATAGCGCTAAAATCCACGCTTGAACTAAAATATGAGATCTCGTTGGAGTTAAATATTTCTCGACTTGAAATTCGAGAACATGTTAGCACAAAACTTGTTTGTATAGACTAGGGTATCCAATTTTTGACACTCGTGATACTTATTGTATTGCTAATTAGCACCATTATCATGTAATCCTTTAGAGTGGAAGGTGATCTATCTAGCACGTACGTAGATATGTTACTTCATGGTACCATATAAGAATAAAGAGATATTTTATAAAAGGGTATGAAGTATAATGTCTAATTAGGGTCTGGGTCGTGGGACATGCAGTTGATGCATTTGGGTCACACACTAACTTTGACCGTCTAATTTATTTACCAAAATAGCCTTATAAATTAGATAAATGACATCATATCTTTACTCCATTAAAAACTTAACTGGGTATTATTCCATTGATTTTAGATACAATTAAGGGCGATTTCTAAAAATCGAACCCACAAACAATAGTTCTACATGATATTTATCATATAAGATGGATCGTTGTTACTCATTATGAGATAACAAAGTTGTCGATCACATTATCTTCCCACTCAATCTCACCTTAAAAGGGAAGTCCCCCATTAAAAAGTACCTCCAAAATCGAACAAGAACACTACCATCATTCTCCACGCCGCTGCCACCATCTACATCTCAAATAGAATCCATTCCTCTTTCCAAAATCTCAAAAACTAAAGCCTAATTTACTGAATCTCATCATCTCGTCAAAAACCTATCCTGAAGAGATCAACAAGGGTGCATCCTAATCAGTTTCCGAACTGAGCTATATTACAAATTGCTGCTGAAAAAAAATGAGTGTTTTATATAGTAAGCACATATGAAATATGGGTTTGATTCTTATGTGTTTGTTGGAAGCAGTTTGATTGATATCTATTGGAAGTGTTAAGAAGGGGTTATGCACAGAAAGTGTTTGATGAAATACCTGAGAGAAATTAATTACGTTCTAGCTATTTAGATTTTTTGGAAAGACTGCTCAATTTTAGCTGTTGATGTTGCCATCACTACAAGAAAAACGGGTTTAAGCGTCTAAAATCTTAGCAAGAGCTCGGAAATTTAGTCGCTTAAACAATTTAAGCGTCTAAAATTGCAAACGCCAAAAATTTTGGCGGCAATGAACATGTGTCCACTATTATTTAGCAACGAAAAAAATACACTTAATCGCTAGATCCTTTGTTCAAGTAATTTATAGCAACTAAAATAATGAACATGTAGCTATTCACTTTGAGGCATCGACTCGTAGCAACAACAAAATAAATTGGTTGCTCAAACCTCTCTCAGCAACTAAGTTTGAGGCACAACCAAATATGTTTAATTGCTAGATCTGTTTTTCAAGTAACTTATAGCAGCTAAAAGTTGATCCGGTAGCTATTCACTTTGAGGCACCGACTCGTAGCAACAACAAAATAAATTGGTTGTTCAAACCTCTCTCAGCAACTAAGTTTGAGCCACAACCAAATATGTTTAATTGCTAGATCTGTTTTTCAAGTAACTTATAGCAGCTAAAAGTTGATCATGTAGCTATTCACTTTGAGGCACCGACTCGTAGCAACAAAAAAATAAATTGGTTGCTCAAACCTCTCTCAGCAACTAAGTTTGGGCCACGACCAAAAATGTTTAATTGCTAGATCCGTTTTTCAAGTAACTTATAGCATCTAAAAAAGTGATCATGTAGCTATTCGCTTTGAGGCACAGACTCGTAGCAACAGAAAATGAATTGGTTGCTCAAACCTCTCTCAGCAACTTAGTTTAAGCCACCACCACATGTCAAAAAATGAATTACTTGAGGGAGAAAGATAGACCGTGTGATCAAAATTCATCAACGCTTTATATCTAGTTCTATCTAGTCATACGGATTGTGATCCGTGTGACTCATTGGAAAAAAATCGTATATGTCCATTTTAGTACGATTATCTTAGATATAACACCCTTTTTGATTATTTTTTAATTATTTTTATCTAAATATTATATATATTTTAATTAGTAAAATATTCATATATTTTAATATCGAGGAATATGTATTTATGGAAGAAAATAAAATTAATAACCTGAGAAAAAATCCAAAGAATAATGATTTCCCAAATCTATATTTATATCCATTGGATCAGATATTTTTGGCTTTCTATTGGCCAGACAAACAATTTAAGGATCATTGGTGAGATTGAGGAATATTCAATAAAATTGTTTACCATTAGACTTAAGTGTACAATTTAGGGTCCTTTCTAACAGCTATTTGATACTAAAAAAGGTTTCATTAACCTCCATAATTAGCGGGATTAAGGATCCTATTTGAAAATTCTGGAGAAACATCATTTAATAAAAGAAAATTCTTTCCCTTCTTTCCCACACCGAAAATAAGCGTAGTTTGAAGTAGTTGTGAGTCTTGTTACATGTGGTGGTAGGACAGTGGAGTGAAAGCCACAACGAAAATAAGCGTATGGTATGCATGATATGAAGTTTGTAAGAATTACTTTTAATAGAAAATGTTTGGATGCACAAATTGAAAAAAAAATTAACATGAGTCGTTTAAATTAACTATAATTTGGTTATATATTTTTTTTTGATGTGTTTATCAGTTCTATTTTATCTTTTAATAGCAATTTATCTACAAATTTACCTTAACAAGTAGATCTTCGTTATAAAAAAAATACAAAGTTTTGATCATATCTTCTGTACTCAGTCCGACTTATCTCAGTTATCACTTATCATACCAAATAAAACCAAACAAGCAACTTGAAGGTGAATCAAAAATAAAATTGATTGAGCACATAAAACGTGACTAGAGCTGTTCATGGCCGGTTTCGGTTCGGTTTCTATCCAAACCAAAACTGACAATACAAAAAAAAATACAAAAGTAATTAGTGTTAACTACTTATGCTTAAAAAACAAGCAGGCCTGGAAGATCCTGCAACATCAACAAAGTGCAAATTTAAACCATTGATCATTAGATTCATTACTGCTCCATCTTCAGGATTACAAAGTGCAAATTTAAAGTTAAAGTAGCTAAATAACATACAGTAGTACAATTAGAGTTAAAGTAAAAAGGCAGTGCGAGTAGCTCCAAATGACTGGCTCAAGCTCCCTTGAATCTACTTCAGACAGTGCAGGTAATACAGAAATAATAACTAGCTCCAGCTCCAGCTCCATCTCCACTTCAGACCACATAACATACAGAAATAAACAATCTTACAAAATAAGCAAGTTCCCTAATGAAGCTAATCTTACAGTTGATATACATGGATGTTCAGATGGCAACATGACCTTTACAATGAATATAAAAACTATTAAGTTCAGAACTCTTCATCCTGATACAAGTAAAGACTAATCATGCTAATTTGCGGATTACTAATACGGAATTCGACAAAATAGTACAATCCAGCATACAAACAACATCATTTAGCACCAACAGTACACAAACATGATTATATAAAAAATGTACATGAAGCATAAGACTATACTGCCAACTTAAACCCTTGAAAAACAAAATGAAGCATTATGTGATCCTCTCTTATGACTCAAAACCTTATAACACAAACATTGAAACATAGTCATGCAAATTTGCGGATTGTTAATACCGAATTTGACAAAATATTAGACATATGAAGCACAAGCTTTTTAGTTTTACTTCAAGAGGGCAATCCAAGATTCCAACATACAAACATCATCACTAACACCAACAGTAAGTCTTAATTGCTTATTGCTAAAAAAATTGCTAAAAAAATTGCTTGAGAGACCTTTGAATGTTTTTGGATCGAGATGATAAAGAGATGAAGATCCATCAGTCCCAAATAGGACTTTTCCATCTGTTGCCAGTCCCCATACATTCTTCATTCCATGTGTAAACTTGCTAATATAAATTAAGAAAATGAAATGAGTCTGTTAACATTATACCGTAACATAATGTTCTAATAAACATCAGCAATAGTACAAACAAAAGAGAAGCACAAACCTTGCTGAGATTATGTCGATCATATATGAAACCAGCTGGTTCCAACCAAATTACTTGGATTAACCTACAAAAACAGTGTGAAGTTCAACAAAATTACAACCATTACATTCAAGGTTGGGCAAGGTAATGTACCACTAAATAGGTAAGGTAAAATAAGTAAACAAAACCTATACTTTTAGCTCTAAATCATTACCAGTACCAACAAATTTAGTGTAAAAATATCTGTAACTAATAAGTACTCCTCACGTACCTACCGTCAAGTAAAGAACTGAAAGATGTACAATCACCTCTGGTAACACCAAACTGCAATGAGCCATCAGTGTTGATAAGAATAAGTGTGGATAAGTCGCGGGTTATCTATTAAAGTTATTCATGGATTCAAACATAATAGCTAAGCGTCCAATAATCGTTATTGCAGGTACAGGCATTAGCCATGGTACATTTCCAATGAAGCAACTTCCAACTGTCTGGTACACAGTAACACCAATACAACAGAACACTGCCCAAATGTTATTCAGGAATCAGAGAACAAAAACTGATAGCTGCTTAGACAATAATTAACAGGGGAACAACACATTCCATACTTTGAGGACATAAAATATTCACACTTTCCACAACATCCAGATTACAGATGGCAACATCATGTCCTGTTTCATCACACCTGGTTCAAATTAAAGTTGCACGTACAGGACATTAGTTAAGGTACAAAAACAGAGTTACTACTGAAAATGCAATACTTATATTGTTGTACAACATAAGATTATAGTTAGTCCGCTGGCATCGGTAAGCCAAAGCCCCCCATAACACAACATTTAAACTTCTTCCAAGCAATAAGCAGATCGTAAAACAAAACAAAAAAAATTGAAGCCATAAATTGATTTGTAGCCATAATAGGGGTAATGCACAATCGAGGGTTTGTAGCTGTTAAGAATGCAAACAAATACACTCATAAAAAGATACCTGCTTAAGAATAATGACCAAGCTCCTAATTTCATTTAGCGTGAGTGGCTTCTCTTGCTCATAAAATTCATCATTACCGACTAACAGGAGCATATGCTCGAAAAAACACCAAAAATAGGAAAAATTGTTGATCAAATTCATCATTACTTTGGTGCAGGTGAATAAGTGATGGTGTAGGGGAGGATTTTGATGGGTTAATAACTGGAGATGTGATGCTGAAAAGGATGAATTTGGTGGTGCAGATACTGGAGAAGGAGATGAAGTTGGAGTTTTGACCGAAAGAACAACAAAAGTCAGGTTTAAGCCTTTGGGCACAAATACCATTTTTGAGCAACAACAAAATCAAAACCGTAAGTTCTTAGGAAAAATAAACCCCAAATTTAACAAAATTATCTCTATCATCGACATAGAAAATTGAAAGAAAAAAAAACTTAAACCCTAACTCTAACTTTGGTACAGAAACACTCAAAATTTCACAGCAAAGTATTTGTACAAAACCCACAGAGATATGCAGAAAAAAGAAAAAGAAGAAGAGATTTCAGATATTTGTAAAAATTCTAACTCTAAATTCTCTAATCTTAACTAGAAATCTTAACTCTAAAATCCCGAATTTTAAAAGAGATTTGAAGAACAGGGAAAACGAATCAAACCCATGGAAGAAAACATAAAAACATGAATATCCGTTATTACTTAAAAATAAAAAAGTAAAATCAGAAACAAGATATCCCAATTTTGCATCCATTAAAACCAGTGGATATCTCTGTTTTTTGCAAGAGAACATGGAAAACAGAGTACACCCTTTTGGGACTTTGTTTTAGTATTCTATTGATGGAATCTGAACTATTAAAGAGAAGGGTTTTCGGTAGCGTTGGTGGTGAGTATGATCATGTTGGCGGCTCAAATTGGAAAGAGAAAAGCAAATAACGAAAATGAAGATAAATTTTTTCTTAGGGTTTTGAAGACAAAAATTTTAACGGTGGATAAGCCACCTCATACGGATCATGGAAATATTTTGATGGTCCAGATTCGAAGTTGGATGCTCATACGAATTGTGTGTTAGTTACCAAAGTGTGTTAGTTACCATTGTGTGTTAGTTACAAGGTGGATAACGGATTTCGGATGTCGGAAGCAAAACGTAACGGATTTTTGAAATTAGGATTCATCAAAAATATTTGTGTTTTTTTATAATTAGGGTTCTTAGTTTGTCATTTATTTTAGTGTTATGATTTAATGAATTGGGAAAGGAATTGAGATGTTGCTTAATTTCTTGTATAAATTAAGTTAAGATTTACCTAATAACAAAAAAATATTGTTTTCTTATTTGATATTAAATATATGATCATCCCAATTGAAAGGAATTTGGACGCAGAGCATGATGAGGAAGAGTTTAGGGTCAATGTTGCCACTCTTAAGTTTTTGCACACATGAGACATCCCATTTTGCTTGTCCGATAAGTTTAACGAGTTAGGGGAAGAGGTTACTAAGGATAATAAGGTGTAAATGACGAACATGATGATTCCAACTTAGGTGCAGAAACACTATGAGGAGTACATGACGGACATCGATGGGTTAAGGGTACTGGTGAAGATTCCAAATCAGGAGAAGAAACACTATGAGGAATATAATACGATGAAGAATGGGTTTAGGGCACCGATGTTTCTTCCGACTTAGGGAAAGAGGTTATTAAGGATAATATGCCGAACAACAATGGGTTGAGGGTACTGGTGAAGATTCTGACTCAGAGGAAGAGGTTACTACGGATAATAAGGCGAACATCGATAAGTTTAGGGCACCGATGAAGATTCCGACTCAGGGGTCGGTCCTAAATTATGAAACTAAAGCATGAAAAATTTAGGATACCAAAAGAAAAACCCTAACTTCTTCGGATAAGAGTTGAGGAATATAAACTTAGGTGATATTAACTAAAAAGGTTGAGGAATATAAACTTAGATCAATGTACTAGGTCATTAAGTTGAATATGACTAACATAAGTAGATTTAGGGTTTCGACTAAGATTTTGACTCAATTGAGTGTATTCAAGTCGATTCGATAAAAAATTGAGTGAGTTTTAGTAAGATTGATGAAATCATAATTTGATTTTGTTAGATCGATAAAAAAATGAATTATATTGATTGAGATTGAATAAAATTCAATAAATCTAAGTGAAATCGAGT
>JAJJMC010004815.1:2755511-2838081 GCA_023531435.1 Papaver californicum
ATTATAATTGGAAGAAGAAAATAAACAATAATGATGAAACAGAAAAATTGCAACGATTATAAATGTTACCACAATCACTGTTACAAATATGTGTTTCTGATTCAAATTAAATTTTGCAGAAGCAGCTACATGAAATATGACATTTTCTTAGCGATGTAATTTTCAAATGTATTAGCCACGGGTTCTGCGACTCTTTCTAAATGTAGTCTGCGTCTTCTTCTTCTCCTTTACGTGATGAACAACAGCAGCAGCAGCAGAAAATTGTGAATCGAGCTTTTCTATCTAATCTGAACGTGACCCTCCAGCTCTCTCCCCCTTGATGTTCCTCCACGTCTTCTATTTATACTACTGACCCCAAATCTCTTGATAATCTTCTCCCTTTAATCCTTCAATCTTGGCAGTGAAGAGAAAATATTCTCGGTTATTTTTTTCTTGATCTGATTTGTTTCTCATTGATTCCCGCTGACAGTTGCATCTCTGGCTTTGATTAGTTAGATATCCCAACAACTTTGAAAGATCAAAACACAACTATACGCGTTAAACAGAATTATCCATGAAATATTCTCGTTGTTTTATTTGATTTGATACGGGATTTTTGTCTTCATTTCTGGGTTGATTCTGTTGTACAAATCATATACTAATTAAGACAAGAATAATCTTGTCTTAAACTCTTACAATTAACCCAAAAACATCTCATTCAATTCTTCACAGATTCGATAATATTTGATATCTACTTTTCCCGCCATTGCATTTTACTTTGAATTTGGGCATGGGTGCCCCAAATCCAAAATATGGGTGCCTTAATCAATTTGGGAGGGTGCCTTTAACAAAATCTCGGGTGCCTTTAACACTTTTGATAAGGGTGTTTCTAGCACTTTTAAGCCCACTTTTTCCATATTTATTTATTCCACCGAAGTATCTGCAATTACATAAAATCACATTATTAGCACAACATCAAGCTCTAGCAATGAACAAATTAAGGACAAATTAGACACGAAAACGTGTCTATCAGAAATGTCAACAACTAAATCATTGAAATGAGTTATGTAGAGTTCTAAATTTCTGAATTTGTTGTATAAATAGTAACAGAATGTGATAGATGACCAAGCTTATTGTTGAATACGTAGAGTTTGAATATAATATTTCGCTAGTCTACCTCTCTAAATAGAGATTCTCAAATGTTAGTTAAGTAATTGCTTCCAAGTATTTCACAATAGTTTTTGTTTTGATGACAAACACCAACTATTTGGAAAAAGAAGTTGTGTTTCTCTGAAGTTCAATCCATTATTCCTTCGTTATTTGTGTACTTGTAAAATCTTGCAGGTAGACCAAGGGCTCTTTGTTGGAAGCAAATTCCCATTCTTTAACCTACATCAGTTGACATACACCAGATTCGTCCAGTTGAAGCCGGTTGAAGGAGGTGCTGATAAACCACCACCACCTGTGCTAGTCCTCCATGGTCACTATGGTGGCTGTCTCGGAGACCTCCCAAGTTATGATGCCTTTACACTTGGCGGGCCTTACTCTGTAGGGGTTACAACATGGGTGAACTTGGAGCTTGCAGGAACATTCTTGAGGTAAGTCATGCTGCAAAAACTAATATTCTCTCATGGTCACTAATAGCTTGATTGATAGTATCATTATATTTTCATGAAAACAGCTTCTCAAACCTTACTCATACAATTCATTCAGGTGGCGGCTGAGCTGCGGGTACCTGTGAGAAATACTCATATATATGCATTTGTTGAGCATGGAAATGATTTGGGTAGCTCAAAGGACTTAAAGGGAAACCCAACAAAATTTTACAGGCATGCAGGTAATGGCTCATCATACGGTATTGGTGTTAAGCTAGGTCTTGTACGAGCTGAATACGCTGTGGATCACAATTCTGGTACAGGAGCCATTTTGTTACGGTTTGGTAATCCTCAGACATGTATTGCAAAGTTTTCCTTGATATTTTTTTCTATTAGTGCGGTTAATTGAAGGTTCAGGTTCAGTTCTAGAGCCCTGAAGTTGGATAAGAGTCGTTAGGATATAGTGTAGTATTTTGTCCTTCTGTTGAATGTAAATGAAATTTAGGCACTGGCTTTTGTTTGTTAGCCGAAACTGACTGGTGTAATTTTTTTAACCAAATGATGCTGTAAATTGAATTCATTAATAATAAAGTTAAATAAATTATGATTTTAATTTGGTTCATAATTTTTTTCAGCATTAATTTTAATTTAATTTTGTTATTTACTTTTAATTATATAATCTTAATTAGTGATAATGTCTAATATTAATTGTTAATTATAATTATAACTGGGGATTATCTAATCAAAATTTGTTTTTAGCGAGCAAAAAATTTGGTAGTTTAAAAATTTAAGCATTAACTTTAGGTTGATCAAAATCAGAATTTTAAATAATTTGGTCGCTTAAACCTTTAATCAATCAACTTGAGTAAAAACTTCGATAGCTTAAAAGCTTAAGCAATCAATTTCAGACCAATCAAAATCAGAATTTTAAATAATTTGGTTGCTTAAACCTTTAATCAATCAACTTGAGTGAAAACTTTGCTATCTCAAAAGCTTGAGCAACCAACTTCAGACCAATCAAAATCAGAAATCGCTTTTAGCGAGAAAAACAATTTGATCGCTTAAAACCTTAACCAAGCAAAATTAGGTCGAGTTGCTCCATGTATCTATCAACTAAGTAATTTACTTGCTTTAGAATGATTGGTATATCTGAAGCGATTGATATTTTACTTACTATATTGGTTGGTCTAGATGTTAAGCGATCACTGTTTTACTTGCTCCATGTTAGTTGGTCTAAATGTTGAGCAATGAGAAAAGTACTCGCTTTAGGTTAGTTGGTTTATTACTAGAGCGATTGCATGGTCGCTCAAGGCTTTGACATACATGGCTTTGGGAAACCAACGGAGCGAGTGCCACTTTTAGTCGCTATAACGGTTATAGCGACTTTAAAAGGGCTTTAAGCGACTTAAAACGAGTAGTCGCTTAAACCCATTTTTTTGTAGTGCATCTAGAACCATGATCCCTATTTCATAAAGAATACAATAATTAGAGTGAAGTAGAGACGGAGTACCCTAGTTGTTGGTTATAGTTTCATTGGTTCTTATATCAACTGATTTTGTTTCTGTATTGGGTTCAAGCAAGACTAATAATTAACTTTTTTTGGTTCTCTATTTCACATTCCAGATGGTTAGGAAAAGTGCTACGATTCATTCTTCTTCTAACAGTACTGCTTCGTCTGAGAAATACAGTTTTTATTAATCCAAATAGCAGCCGTATCTGGGTGATCATTTAAGGGGAAAAAAAAACCATTGTACAGTAGTCAAATAGTCCACATAGTCAACTTACGATCAGGGTGTTAAACATGATATAAAAAGTAACGGATTGTTTTATAACGGTATGTGGTTAGTCTATGATTCAAATACATCAACTGCATTTTTTACGACCCTAATCCTAATAGATACTAAATTTATGACCCCTTTATAAACTATCCCAAGAATAAAATGCATGCATTATCTTATTTTCTAACTTCTATTTTGCAGGTTACAGTTTTATTAAAAGGCTAAAATTGATTTTACGTGTAGATGGTGAGTTTTTGACAAAGAAAAAATTGTAACATTGCTTCTGCTCAACTGCAAAAACATAAAATAAATATATGTATGTATAAACTCCTGACCCGACATCATAATTATGAATACGTATTTCTATCTTACATTCTGCAAGAGAATTGAGATTGCATATCCAGTTCATAGTTGCACTAGCCATGTAACTCTTTTATATTGAGTGCGCCTACAAAAATTCAGGGCTTTACCCAGCTAAACCCTCGTTATTTCATGTGTGTCCATGCAAATTACTGAATTAATCGAAACACACCGATTATACAAAATTATAAATATTCAGAATAGATGCTGTGCCATTTCTGAACAAAAACGCTAATTAGATGCATACCATCTAAACACAAAGTTGCATCAAACATTGCCTCAAGTCGCAAACTTCCACGACTAAATTCCTTGAATATGTTCTATATGCATTGCACAAAGGCCAGGCAAAGGCCAACGCTAACATCGCATAGGTAAATGGTCACAACACCAGCTAGCACCAATGCCAATTTTGGTGCAAAATAATCACAATAGCGTTGCTAGCAACAATCCCACCAGCGCCAACAATGGCGCTGCTAGCCACAGTGCTAGCCTTTACCCTTCTCACCTCTTCCTTGTAAACGCTAATGCTTGCTACGTCATACCCACTTGTTCGTGCCATTACCCTTTGCTACTAGAGCTAATACTGGACTATAACCTATAACACTCACATGCGCTATTGTAGCTAGTATAAATTGCATATTACAAACATGCCACAAATATGTTGTTGTCATACTGAGTTGGTGTTTGTGTGGAAAAACGAATTGAAGGCTAATTTGGGAAAAGTGAGGTGATTAGGCGATAATTTGTCAATCCTTAAACGTTTTTATTGTTGAAATACTTTGTTTAGATTCGAGAGATCAATCTGTACAATCCTGGCCTAAACAAAGCAATGGTCGTTCCAGTCTCGCTTCAGTCACAAAATAAGAAGGAGAAGGGTTGGTCTTAGGGAGGGAAGCGAGAGAAGAATGAGGTCAGAGTATCAGACTATGTTGGATGTAATTGGTGTGAATAGTTATGAATAATTCTTCTGTGTAAAAAGTTTGAATGATCAAGGTTGATCGACTTGGATTGTTCTGTTTCAAAGTAGACTTGTTGTCGTGTAAGAACTTGAAACTTGTATATCTCTTGTTCAATATATTGAACATCTATTTATATCATAGCTATAGTAACCACTCGACTCTTTTCTGGAAGAAACTGTCGATGGTTGAGTAATGGTGAAGTGGTGAAAGTGGACAAGGTGTTGACAACTGTTCTCCACTTCAATTGAGGTTAAATAGTTGGTTACTCAGCTTACCACTCTTCTACACAACTGCTATCGATCTTTCCAGAGTTTCTCTTTAGTGGGTACGCTGCTGCACCACGTTCCGTAGACCGCCAGACCAAAACCCTAATTAGTATCCCCCTGTTTGTGACATTTGATGTCTCGTGTAATATTGTATTATTAAGCATTATTGATGTTGAGTCAATTGAGACCTACTCAATGGGTCTCTTGACTTGTCTTGCCTGACTAGTTGATGAGTCTAGCAGACTAAAATAAATATGTCTTGCTTGACTAGCTGATGAGTCTAACAGACTAGAATAAAATAAATACGTATTTATTTGTGTATGAGGAGCAGCTTGTCCATCTTAGTCAATTTTGTATTGATATGTTTATTTTGTAGAAGCAAGCTAATCATGAAAATTTGCAAGTGAGGCTTCATACAAAAATATGTGTGAGAGAGGCCAAGCATAGCTTAGGGTTTTAAAGTTTGTCAAAACCCTAAGTTGTCAAAACAGAATTATTCACGTGAAGGAAGAGGGAGGAGCGCCCAATTTTGGTATTCATGTGAAAGGGAGAGGAGGAGCGCCAAGCTTTGGTCTTGAAGCAAGAGTCTCACGTTTTACTCTTTGTATTCAGCCTCACACGTTGAGGGTAAAAGAGTAAAATGCCAATTCTTGGTGAGAAGCAAGACGTCAAAATTATTAACAAGAATCAAGACACTCATATTTTCAAAGAGAAAGACGCTCATATTTTGGTTTTTGTACTCAGCCTCACATGTTGAGGGTAAAAGAGTAAAATTATCACTTTTTGACAAGCAGCAAGTCGTGTAATCTTGGCTTATGAATGGAAGCACGCGAGTTTTTGACTTAAGAGTAGTCACGCAAGCTTAACTGCTTGGCTAAGGCGTGTATGTTAGAATCAAGAGAGGTAAAGACGTCTCCTTCTTCAAAAATTAGGGTTTGAAAGAGTTTTCCAGAAGGATAGAAGCTCATATTTTACTCTTGTGTTTAGCCTCACATGTTGAGGATAAAAGATTAAAATTGTCAAATATTTGGAGGGAAGCATGATGTCCATGCTAGGAATGAAGTTGTGCAAGCCTTGCTATAGAAAGCAACACGCACAAGCAAGAGGAGCAAAACGTATTTGAAAATTAGGGTTAAACTCCCTTTTTCCGAAATTAGGGTTTGGAATGCCTTTTGACATGCTTTTGCAACGTTTATAAGTGTTCCAAACAATTTTTGTTACACTTTTTGCAATGTTAAGTGTTGCGAAAAAATTTCAAATGCTTTGACATGCTTTTGACACACCTATAGATGTTGCGACGCGTTTCAAAACCCTAATTTGAATTCCTTTCACTCATTTGCATTAGTTGTCTCTTTAAGCAAAGGATTAATGCGACTGAGATGAGATTTTTAGCTAGTAGAAGCTACAAAATTTGTGTCTGTCACAATTTTGACTCTGAATTTAAGCACAGTTTGTGGTACTTTAATTAAAAAAATCCATAGATAGATTTTTAATAGGTTAATATTATTCAATTGAATATGAATATTAACATGGGTAATTTCTTGGGAATTCAGTTGTGGATATAACACCAAAATAGCATCCAATTTTGTTCTATACTAGTGGGTAATCCATCTAGGAGCTTGAGATTTTATGTAAAAATCATAAAACATCTGGGAATGTTGTCGCAAGCACCAGTGTTGTTCTAATGATTTTGTATCATAATGAATATTGATTAAATTCATTAATTTTATTATATATGTAGTTAGCCATACACACATAGAGAGGACAGGGATAAGCGCCCGAGAGAGGGTAGGGATAAGCGCCTACTTCAAGAATTCTTCTGCAGAATTTTAAAGTTTAGTATTTCTGAGACCCGAGTCTTGAGAGATAAGTTACTATTTTATCCTTGTCAAAAATCCACTATCTACGTTAAGTCCCCTGCTTAACACATAACGAGTAATGTTGCGTGGTAAGCACTAGATGGTGGCCTGTCAGACAAAATAAAATGAAATATAACTTGATAGTTCAAATGGTTATACATTACCAGAAAAGTAGTAGTCAGCTTGAAATTTTGAATAAGCAAGCTAGAAGGCCCTATTGGATAAACAAATAGAGACCCCTGGCAAAGCAAGACTTAGAATTGGTTGGACAAGGTCTTTGGAATATTAGCTGGTTGTAGAGAGTGTTGAGGCAATGCTTCCTTTAGAACACTAAGATGAGTGTTCAGGCAATGGCGCCTCAGAACACTGAGATGAGAATTCGTATGTAACTTTTATATAAAGCTATATAGGTATTTTAGTGAGTCAATATTATTCAATTAAGCGTGAATATTGACATGAGTAAATTTTTAGGAACCCAACTGCGCGATATAGCACTAAATGATACTCAAATTGCTCTATATCCGTCTAGGAGCTTGAGATTTCATGTAAAAATCATATAACATCTGGGAATGTGGTAGTAAGCGCCAGTGTTGTTCTGATGATTTTGTACAGTGATGAATGTTAGTTCAATTCATTAGTTATGATCTTATATGTAGTTAGCAATACATATATGGAGAAGACAGGGATAAGCACCTGATAAAACTCAAATTTCTCTACACTAGTGAGCAATCCATCTAGGATCTTGAGGTTTGTAATATAGAAATCATAGTATATCTGGGAAAATATAGTGAGCGCCAGTGTTATTCTGATGATTGTGTACAGTGATGAATGTTGGTCAATTCATAAGGTAATTTGTTTGTATGTGTAGCTGGCCCAACATATAGAGATAAGACAGGGATAAGCGCCTGAGAGAGAATAAGGATAAGCACCTGCCTAAAAATTCTTTGCAAAATGTTAAGATTTAATATTGACGAAAATAAAATAATAAGGCTTAGTTATTAATGTAGCAGTTGGCTTGAGCTTCGAATAGGCAAGCGAGAAGAACGTCTTGATTGCATTAATAGTGATTCGACAACAAAACAAGGATCTTGAGATTGGATGGACACGCATAGCTTGGTAGCAGTCGATTGAGTATGACTCGAAAGTGTTGAAGTAGACAAACACGTCTAGGCTTGAGATGTATGAACGAACCTCGACTGAAACTGGACGTACAAGCTGGGGTGAATTTGCACTGGCAGCTTTAAACGAAAATAGGCACGTGATTAGTAAAGCTGGTCATATGAGTTTGATAGAGTTGATGGACGTGTGCGTCCTGGATTATAATATGAGGCAGAGATGATCGTACGAGTTAGAACAAAGGCTTGACATAGAAGCCTTGGCTTGAGAAGCAAGACGTACGAATTTGTTAGGGTTTGAGTTGATGAACAAGAAAACTAGGTTGGAGTTTTTCGGTCTAGCATGCTAGGAGAGGCGAATGCAATTTGATAATAAGACAGACAATCATGACTTGATGGCAGGCAGACAAACTCGGTCTTTGAAAGAAAGGCGGACAAGCTTGTTTGATGGTAGACACGAGAGTAAGACTCGAGTGTTAAGGTATACAAACACGTCTGGGAAAGTTTAACGGTGTTGATAGATGTGTGTCTTGAGGTCGTGTGATAACGAGCATGGTCGTTATTTGGGTAGACAAGTTTTAGCTGGACAAGGTTCTACTCTTGATGTTGCAGCATATTATTTTGATGGGTGCATAGAATAGAAACACGGAAAAAGGGGATTCCTTGTCCTTCTTGGACCCAAAGTACTTGTTTGATACGAAAAAGAAACGTTGCTCCTTCCTCTTTTGTTCGTAGGAAAAATTAGGGTTTGGATTAGAACCTTCTTTTAAACGTGAATATTTGTTCACGTAATATTTTTTTTTGTCATGAGTGAAAGTTCACGTGAACTTTTGTCCTCTGCTCCTACCTTAACATCCCCTGCTCTTGTAAGTACTACTTCTCCTTATATTACTGCTAGCATTATCTTGGACACCATCCTTGTTGTTGATGGTATTATAAGTAAGCCATATGAATTCATTATTCTTTTGTTAATGGTACTAACTGTATCAATTTTTAGTAACCCTAGCTCTTCATTGTTGTTTAATAGCGTTGACTTCACCAATTTGCCTCAAGTATTGGTTTGAGACAAAAGATATCTCTAAATCCTAATTTTTCGAATTTGTTAATCTTCTGCTCTATGATCATCTTCACAGGTACCTTAATCGTCTCTCGCGAAACGATATAATGGTGACTTCGGGTCGTAGTCATGATCTTGATTCTTCATAGGAAATAACAAGGAATAAAGAATCAGAGATGGCCATTTTTGCAGAGGTGCATTCCAAACTGGATTTTTTTTTTATGAAGTTAGACAAACAATATGTGGTATGTCCCTCAAATATCTGAGCATAGTCCGTGAACATGTTCCTGCTTTCTTGGCTTTAGTGAGCATGGAAGAACAGTGGAGGTGTGACGAAGAAGCTCAACGAAGAAACGTTGAGGATAAAAGACTTGTAGTCCGTCAAATACGGCATCGAACCGGGAAAACAAAGCTTGTAATTGAACAAAAAGACCTAGTTCGAGTTGATATCGTGATTCTGGATTCAGATACTGATGAAACTCTCTTTGAAGAAAATTCTCAAGAAGATGTTGAAGCAGACTTTGAGAAGAAACCACACAATCGTGAGGATGCTAACTCCGCAGGGGATTACAGTCGATCCGATTCTTAAGTCTCTGACTATTATGTTTCTTTGTTATTTGCACCATTTTGTTTTATTCTGGAGAGATAATAGACTTGTTTGATTATCGTATATTTGGTTTGGTTTTGAACTACTAGATATTTAGTAGGTATGCTTGCAAGGATTTTATTCTGGATCAACAAGGATTTTTTTTTAGTTCACTAAAATTGAAATTTGATTACTGAATAGAAATTTGATACTGAATACAATTGTCTTATATGTGTTTTGTAGGCATTGAAATTACAAGTGAACTAAACAAATATCCCTGGATGCTTCAGGCGCCAAATGTCTTGAGACACTTCTCCTGTATTTCCGCCTCTACCAATTTTCCATATTCATTAATTAACTTGTAGTATCCGCCAATAGTAGCTTTAGCAATCATGAATGGTCCTTCTCAGTCAGAGCTTGTCTTATAGTGACGGTTGCGTCTTGCTGCTTTCATAACCCAATTTTCTAATTGAAAAGCATTAACTCTCACTGGCTTAGCTCTGGATATGTGTTATTGGTAAGACCTTTCTTTCATCTCTGTGCTAATACCTGCATTCCATGCGTATGGACGGGTAAGGATTTTCTTAGGGTGATTCTATGGCACATGTGGACATTCATATAGTGTCACAGGGAAATATCCATGATGCTCCTTGCCATGATTAGACATCTGATGAGTGATGAACGACTTAATACGATATTGGACTTGAAGAGGAGTTTGCTTTATCAACTTAGCAAAATACTGAAGAGGTGATGATATCCATTCATAACGCCTGACTAAAGCAGAGTTGAGTTTTCCAGCAAACTCAAATCCCCAGTCATAGGAGGTGTGAGGAACATTGAGTGGTAGAGAGATGAGTTCAGTAAGATTTACTTGAGTATGATACCTATCCACATAAGATGTTACACTTTCCCCTGGTTCCTGCTTCATAGCCGCCAAGTCTTGATATTCTTCTAAATACATAAGAGGATCGTCTGTGCTGATCTTCTAGTGAGATGCAGAGTTGTCTGCCTGAGGTGGATTCGGCAATGAAAGTGTCTTTGTAGCTGTAGTCTTGTTGTTGTGCAGCCATGGACGTCCCAGGATCATGTCATAACCCAAATTTTCTTTTGTTATGTAAAATTTGGTTTTAGCACATGTAAAACCAATTTGAATTTCAAGATCAATGTAATCATAAGAATTCACAGGCTTTCCTTCAGGGTCTTGAATTGTGGTAGGTGCATGAACAGCTTCATTACGTATGATCTCCACGGCTCTGACTGACTTGATAGGGATAATGTTGATTGTAGTGCCTACATCAATTAGGTTTCTTTTAAACTCGGTGTTCTTGAGGCTAGTGGATGTAAGGATTCTCCAGTCACGCTTTTCTCCATCTTTGCCCATCTGTGCAGGTTCAATATGTACTTTTTTTTCATTGAGTGGAGGTAGTCTTCTGCCAGACACGATGTTATTGAGAGCAATGAACAAGTCCTTGCTTTGCACCTTTGATAGGTATAGAAGTTCACATACATGTTCCATCAAAGATTGAACCACTTGGTTAGTGGGATCATCAGAATGGTAAGATGCGTGATAGGGAGAGGATTCTTATTACTCCTTCAGTCCCCAATTCCGGTTCTCCCGATTCAATCTTCTCTTTGAATATCCATTTCAAGATATTACAATCACTTGTAGGGTGATTGATAAATCTGTGGAAGTGACAATACTTAGGATTTTCCATTTTTTGCTCTGTTGGTGGACGTCGGATGTGAGGTTGGTTGATTGCACCATCCTGAATCCAAACTTCTAAAAGATCAATCACTTTTTCAATTGGAAAAGGGAAATTTATGGTTGCTAAGGATTCCCTTGGTTGTTGTTGTTGACGTGAGCCGGTGGTGGAGCTGTAACTGCTTGACTAGTTATTTGAGGTGGTCGACCTTCTTGTGGTGATGAAGTTGCATGCTTGAGTTGTGGTTCCGACTGCTGCGAGTATCACGTACTTATTTATTCTTGACAGGAGGCCTTGTCCTTTCTATCAAAGCAGGTGCATAATAACAGATCTCTTGGCAGCTTCATGTAACTCAGAGAATTTTTGAAAGCGCACATTCTCTAATAAAGCACGATAGACTGGTATCATTCCATTAATGTAGAGTTCCACCAATTGAATTTCAGTCACGTACATTTGGGTCATGGCAGTCTAGTGCTTGAACTCTGAACCGTTTCACATAATCATTGGGATGTTCGTTCGATCGCTGAAACATTCTTCCCAAGTCTGATAATGTGACTCGTTTAGATACAAATAAATATTTCTTGTAGAATGCATTAACCATCTCACACCAGTTGAATATGCTATTAGGAGCAAGGTTGTTGTACCACGTATAAGCTTTTCCAGTGAGAGATTTAAAAAACTCTCTCAGACGCAATACATGGTTGTACTCGTGTTCCCCTAATACTTCTAGAAATCATGAAATATGTTCACAAGCATTTTCTGTTACATCATACAGTAAGAATGGAGGAGATGAATATCCCCTAGGGAAAGGGATTCTATGCATCTCATATGGGTATGGAGGTTAGTGTTGATGAATATCAGATGAACTCTTCTTTTTGCAACTTTGGAGAAGCTTTGTTCTAAGTCTTCACGAGTAAAAAATTTAGTCTGGTGGCTTCTTTCTAGAACTGGATTTGGGAGAATACAAATTTCATCTTCGTCTTGAGTGTGACCCCTTGATGTCTTAGCATCAGCAGTTGCTTCAGAATTATTTCAAGTATGCTCTGTTAGTGTCAACTTCTCTGTAAGATTCTTGAGAAAGGTGAGGACCTCCTTCTATGTTGCATCCATCTCTGTTTGAGTCCTTGCAAGGGTTTCCTGTGTCTGCATCAAATCGACAATGGTAGGAGAAGTTTGCTCATCCCTTGCTTCAGTGTGATGCTCAGAGGGAGGAGGAGTATTATTTTCTACATTGGTAGCTTGAGGATCTTACCAGAGTACCAGTGCTGGTACTAGCAGAATTGACATTTGGAGTAGTTACTGAGCCCAACCTAAAATCAACCATCTTTGAAACTGGCTAAATTAAAATTTTAAGAAATTAAGAACTGCAACTGAGAGATTTATCTCCCACTGTGGTCGCCAAAATATTTGTGTGGAAAAACGAATTGAAGGCTAATTAGGGAAAAGTGGGGTGAGTAGATGATAATTCGTAAATCCTTAAACATGTGTATTTTTGAAATACTTTGTTTAGATTCGAGAGATCAATTTGTACAATCCTTGACTAAACCAAACAATGGTTGTTTTAGTGTTGCTTCAGTCACAAAATGAAAAGGAGAAGGGTTGGTATTAGGGAGGGAGAGAGAAGAATGAGGTCAGAGTATCAGACTCTGTTGGATGTAATTGGTGTGAATAACTATGAAGAATTCTTATGTGTGAGAAGGTTGATCAATTTATATTGTTTTGTTTTAGAGTAGACTTGTTGTCGTGTAAGAAATTCAAAATTGTATATCTCTTGTTCAATAGATTGAATATTTTTTTATATCATAGTTATTGTAACCACTCGACCTCTTTTCTAGAAGAAATTATCGATGGTTGAGTAGTGCTGAACTGGTGAAAGTGGAGAAGGTGTTGACAACTGCTCTCCACTTCAATTGCGGTTAACTAGTTGGTTACTCAACTTACCACTCCTCTACTCAACTGTTATCAATCTTCTCATGCTCATGAGACACGATAATATCTTTCCTTAACTACTTTCCTTCGTTTGGTAACAGTTTCTCCTTGTTCATTCTTTAAATAATTCATCTTTAGAACATTGACGACAATATTAGATTTAAGTTTGGGGGTAAGGGAAAAACTTTTAGTAAAATATGAAACTCCAAAGTCTAGAAACTTGTGAACAATTCAGGATGGCACTAACCATTCTAGGTAGATGGAAACTTATCACTTTTCTTATAGGAATTGGTGTGCCCAGCTAAATGGTCTATTCATAAAAGGATGCCTAGTTCAGGTGTTAGAAATAACATGATAGTTGTCACCATATCTCGGAGTCTATCTCGACTATATCACCTTCTGTTTTTATTTTACAATATTTGTGTTTCTCTAAGTGATTTTGTGGGGCACCAATATCGAATTGTTATCGCCGTCAGGATGAAGTTGAGTGTTTTAGACCAAGCCCCATTATTGTATTATCTAGACCATTATTTTAACAAAAAATCGAGTACTGACACTTTGGTAACATCATGTTGTGTTCTCCCTGTCTCTGTCGCCTAAGAAAGCGTGGAACGCAGGATCCATAAGAACTATCATGTAAGATGCTAATAAGGAGCATGCGCTTGGATTCATTTGATCCAATCATGTTGTCAGTACATTTAGAAATAATAAATAATTATTTTATTTTCAATAAATCGACCGTTGAACCCTTGTATATGTCAGCCGAGTCGATATTAGTATAAGGAGTAAGACTAGTGGGAGCGTATCTCAATCCATTAGGATTCATCCTGTCACTTACCTTCAGACAGATATGGGAAACACCGTTCACCTTAGTCAACATGCGCAAACTTTATTTTTTCCATATCCATCTTCTAAATCTTTTCATGTGATTGTACTTTGATAAATTTTGAGTATCGTGGTTGAACGACTATCTAAGTAGAGTTTTGAATTCTTGTATGAATTTTAGTATGCTGAATGCAAACTAGTGTACAACAATTGGACTCATATAGGGTAATGATTCCCATAGCCGAAGAATTTAGTATGCCAAATAGCTTGTTTAGTGTTTACCCTCAATCGTTCACAGTAGCTAGGGTTTGGAGTAAAGGTTTTGTGGGTACACCTCTTGTAAACCCCCACGAGACTAAAACTTGTCCACTAGGGACACCTAGGGGTTTAAAGGCTTATTGCACACGCTAGGTGCAATCGCGATGCTAGGTGCAATCGCGATGCCTGCGAAGTGAGTTAAGATTTATTTTTATTTTCTAGATTAGATTTGCTCGAGGAATAGAAAAATATAAGTTTGGGGGTATTTGATAGACACATTTTTGTGTCTTAATTATTGTCATATTTATATGTCTTTTTCTCAATATTTGTATTAATACTATTGTTTATGTGTTTTCAGGAATAAATCATTGTGGAAAAGTTTGCGAGAAAGTTGATAAAAGAACCTCAAAAAAAGTGTTAAAGGCACCCAAGTGAATTGATAAAAGCACCCCACGACCCTGGTTAAAGGCACCCACAAATATGAGAGCTTAAAGACCTTTCTTACCATTATTGAAAAACATATCAATTTTGGCGCCGCCGACGCGGACTTGTTTTTAGATTTATTTTTAGGTTTAGTTTATAGTTTAGTTAGTTTAACTAGAGTTTTATTTTATTTTTATTTGTTTTATTTTACGTTTCTTTGATATTTTTTCTTTGTGCTACATGTTTTGGATGTTGGATTGAAAGGAAATTGGGCCAAAGATCTTGGAGATTAAAGACTTGGAGTTAAAGCTAAAAGAACGGAAAAGAAGACAAATAATTTTATTTTAAATTAGATTTTATTTATTTTTTATTAGATTTTATTCTCTTTTTAGAAAATTGTATTAGGAAATCTTTTATTATTTCTGTAATTTTTTTATTTTTGGACTTTTTCTTTGGACTTTGAACTTTTGGACATTATTATTATTTTTAAACCCTACAGAAGGGTAATTTAAATATAAACTGCAACAGGGAAGGATGAAAATTACGATATTATCTCGGCCCCTTGGGTTCATGCAATGACACAGGAATTGGTGGCTCGACTCGGCTACAACCGATTCATCCTCCGTCCGGTACGAGAGGTAAGACTCGATTAACCCACGAATCCCCTGCAAGTGGGTTTACTATATTCCTTCTTATGAATATATGTTGAGGACTGAATATGGATTTATTTTCTAGTAAAGGGCAAGGACTGGCCATATAAGATAAGGACTCGGATTTCATCACTGTTTCCTTCTTGCCTGCCTTAGGAACACGTTACACACGTGAACCTAAGCTAAAAATTTGACTAGACCTATACGATAACGAGCTTATTGGAAATTCATTCAAAAGGACTCTATTGGTTACTATGTTAGCCTAACTTAAAGTTCAGGAAGATTATATTAAGTTGATTTGAGCCTCCTTGTAACCCAAGGAAACGTTTCCAAAGAGGCAGGGCTATCAAAGCTCCTCAGAGCTTATCCTGTTTCTATTCGACTTAATCTAATTCGAATAACTCTAAGAGATTTTCTAAAATTGTAACTAGTTGACTTTTGGAAGAATAGAAGTTGGTCTAGAAACAATCTAATGAGATCCATCATGCTTTTTGTTTGCTAGATTCAGTAGGTTTGATTTGGTTGAGTCATCCTTGTTTGTGTTTATTTAGAACCCCTTCAGGTAGGATTTATTTTTAGAGTTTATTTTTGTAAATATATTAGGAAGTATTTGTTAAAAAATGTCGAACTGATATTATGAAGACCAATACAATGAATATCCGACTGGGATTCAAAATAGACATTATTCGTACTATCAACATGGTGTGGATAGTATTCGGGACTACCACCAACCTTTTGAAGGTTATTGCTCATACCAGGGTGATCCAAATTACTATTCATATACATACCCGTCTTATGAACATGAAAATGAGAAAAAATAGAGTTCCCTTTCCTGGAGGGATACTCTAAAGCAGATGCAATCTAGTACTTATAATGAACCTATTATGCCTCTAGAAGAATCACACGAGCAATTTGGATCTAGTACTCCTTATGATCTAATTTTTTCTCTAGAGAATTCCATCAAGGAGTTGACTGAGGATACAAGAAGGTTTGTATTAAGTATGGGGGGAGCAATTAGTAGTCCAACTCTTTCTCTAGAAGAGTCACACGAGCAGTTGCAATAGTATTCCTTATGATCCATTTGTTTTTATAGAAGAATCCCTCAAAGAGTTGACTGAGGATACAAGAAGGTTCGTATTAAGTGTGAGAGGAACAAATAGTAGTTCAACTCTTTCTCTAGAAGAATCACATGAGCAGTTGCAATCTAGTACTCCTTATGATCCATTTGTTTTTTTAGAAGAATCCCTCAAGGAGTTGACTGGGAATACAAAAAGATTATTAAGTGTGAATGAAAAGTCTTGCAAAGAATAATATTGCTCAAGGTAATCTTAATTTCCAATATAGTGCTAACCTTGATAATTGTTCACCTATTCAAGAGGACGAGGATAGAATTGATAACACTACTTATTTAGACGAGGTTCAAACGTCTTCATATTATTATGATGATGAGGATAGTATTGACGAAGAACTTGAAATATAAGGCAGAGTGATCAAGAAATTGTCACTCCAATTTTGCAGCATGATGATAGTGTCATTTTTAGTTCAAATCCAAATAATTTTAATGATTATTCACATATTTAAAAGGAAGAGGATTTGACTAGAGATACCACTGTTTTAGACGATGTAGAATTTTCTTGTTTTGAAGCCGATAATGGTTTAAAGGAATGAGTTTGTTCTGAGACTAGTGATTTAGAGTCTAACGACTCGAAGACAATAGTCTCTGACGAAGATGATAGACTCTTAGAGAATTTTAATATGATAGAGGATGATTTGATTCAGGTTGATAGAATAGTTTCCCCAGTGTATTTTGTTGTCCTAGACACCCAACCTTTTCAGGTCCCAGAGGACCACATTCCAGTGATCTTAGGTCGTCCCTTTTTAGCTACATATAATGTCGTCATCAATTATGGAAATGGAATAATTAAATTTTCTTTTGGTAATATGACTATTGAACTGAATCTATTTAGTATGAGTAGACAACTTTCTTGTGAGATCTATGATTTAGAAGAAGTGAACGTAACTAGTACTTCAGTTCAGAAATCTTTACCAAAAACTTTGTTAGAAGATTCATTAGAGAAATGCCTAGCCCACTTTGGGTTTGATGTTGACGATGATAGTGTTATTAATGAGGTGAATAATTTGTTAGATTATGCACCTTTGATGGACACTTATAATATATGAAAAGCTAAGTTTGAACTTCTACCATTTTATAAGTCTACCTTATTTCCTTCTATAAAGGAAGCTGAATGTAGTTCTGACCTTAAGGACCCTAGAATCCAACCAACATTTTTTAGTCCAACTGAGAGTAATGTCCACCCTATGTTTGGGGGTACCGATGATTGTTGTGATTGTCAAGTATCCCTGCTTAAAGTCCCTAACTTGGGACTTGACATTTACACCTCTACCATTTTTCAGGATCATCTTCAAACTATATTCTCTGAGCTTGTTGATGTCCAAAAAGAAGTTCAAATGTGTCAGTTATTAAGTTTGAGACTAAGCCTAATTACTTTAGGAGATTAGAATCGACACATTTGCTTGAGAATGACCACCATTTTCGTAGTAGTCAACTGTGAGGGTCAAATATGATTGAAATTGAGGATCCTCAATTATTCAGGTTATTATTACGAGCCTTAAAGTTATTATTTGATTTTTTCCAGACTCTATAACCTGATCCTCCAGATCCTGCCTATGAGGAAAGTCAGCCTAAAGAGATTTATCTAGACCCTTTCATAGAGCTCGAACCTGAACCTCAATTAAATGTAGTTGTCTTAAACAAGACACTAGATAGGGATAATGGTGTACTTTGTTTGTTCACTTTCTGGGTACGATGTAGTTTCCTTCTATTTTGGATAACATTATTTTATTTAGAAGACCCACAGTTGTTCCAACTATTGCTATATGATTTTATGAGGTGACTAATTCTTTCTTAGTATGGATGAAGACTTTAAACTTAACACTTCTTGGGAGGTAACCCATGGTCATGCGGCACGATAATATCTTTCCTTAACTCTTTTCCTTCGATTGGTAACAATTTCTCCTTGTTCATTCTTTTAATAATTCATCTTTAGAACATTGAGGACAATGTTAGATTTAAGTTTGGGGTAAGGGAGAAACTTTTAGTGAAATATGAAACTCCAAAGTCTAGAAACTTGTGAAAAATTCAGGATGACACTAACCATTCTAGGTAGATGGGAACTTAACTCTTTTTCTATAGGAATTGGTTTTCCTAGCTAAATGGTCTATTCATAAAAGGATGCCTATCTCAGGTGTTAGAAATAACATGATAGTTGTCACCATATTTCAGAGTCTATCTCGACCATATCACCTTCTGTTTTTATTTTTACAATTTTTGTGTTTCTCTAAGTGATTTGGTGGGGTACCAATATTGAATTGTTATCGCCCTCAGGATGAAGTCGACTGTTTGATATCAAGCCCCATTATTGTATTATATAGACCATTCGAGTATTGACACTCTGATAACAATATGTGTGTGTTTTCCCTGTCTCGGTCTCTAAAGCAAGCGTGGAACGCAAGATCCATGAGAACTATCATGTAAGATGCTAATAAGGAGCATGCGCTTGGATTCATTTGATCCAATCATGTTGTCAGTACATTTAAAAATAATAAATAATTATTTTATTTTTAATAAATCGACCGTTGAACCCTTGTATATACCAGCTGAGTCGATATTAGTATAAGGAGTAAGACTAGTGGGAGCATATCTCAATCCATTAGGATTCATCCTGGCAGTTACCTTCAGACAGATATGGAAACACCGTTCACCTTAGTAAACATGCACAAACTTCATATAGGGTAATGATTCCCATAGCCAAAGAATTTAGTATGCCAAATAGCTTGTTTAGTGTTTACCCTCAATCGTTCAAAAGTAGCTAGGTTTTGAAGAAAAGGTTTTGTGGGTACACCTCTTGTAAACCCTCGCGAGACTAAAACTCGTCCACTAGGGACACCTAGGGGTTTAAAGGCTTATTGCACACGCTAAGTGCAATCGCGATGCCTGCGAAAGTGAGTTAAGATTTATTTTTATTTTCTAGATTAGATTTGCTCGAGGACTAGAAAAATATAAGTTTGGGGGTATTTTATAGACACATTTTTGTGTTTTAATTATTCTCATATTTATATTGCTTTTTCTCAATATCTGTATTGATACTATTATTTTATGTGTTTCTAGGAATAGATCACGTGGAAAAGTTGGCGAGAAAGTTGATAAAAGCACCTCAAAAAAAGTGATAAAGGCACGCAAGTGAATTAATAAAGGCACCCCATGACTCTGGTTAAAGGCACTCATAAATATGATAAAGGCACCCACCTTTTTTTTTCTTTTAAACGAGGATTTTGGTGGGAGTTTCAATTCTCAATTGTGTGAAGAATTTAAGCTAGTATTTTGGGAGATTTTAAAGGTGTTTGGACAAGATTATTTTCTTTCCTTATTAGTAGGAACTTGCACATCATGGAAACACGTACAAAAGAAATCTCATGGAAAAGTTAAAACAGGGAAATTAGTTATTCTCGGTTTGAAATTGGTTTAAAAGAAAATATTCTCGAAGTCTGAATAAGTTAAGGATATTATCTTCGAGTTTGTGATAAGGCAATATCTTTTTGTTCTCGAGCTGGAGAAGGAAACAAAAGTAAAAGAGTTTCGCTGCCATAAAAAAAAATATTCCCAGAATTATTTGATTGAAGATTTGAGGAGTTATATCGAAGATTTGAAGAGATATTATTGGTGTAGCATAAATAGAGGACTAGAGGAAGAGTATTGGGGGGGCTGGTGATAGACACATTTATGTGTGTAATTTGTTCCCAATTTGTATATTGTTAAAGCTCGATTGTGTACTAATTATGTCATTTTATGTAATTGTAGGTATTTTTGGGAAATAAATAATTATGGAAAAATTGGCTCGGAAAAGTACTAAAGGCACCCCTCATTTGGATAAGGGCACCCCCATAATTGATAAAGGCACCCAACCTCTTCATTTCGAATTCCTATTCTGGCGGGAGAAAATTCGTGTATCAACTGTGATATTGTGTTTCGAGATTTTAAGACAAGATTTAATCCTACCTTATCAAGAAGAGTTTCATAAGTTTGTGGGATTCAAATTGAACAGTAAATATGGGAGAAAATATCGTGAGTATTTGGTTTTTACTCAAACAGTTGGTCACGTGAATCTCTGCAGTTGGTTGTTGGTTGTGTTAAAAGAACCGTGATATCATCTTAAAGTTCGATTAAGAAAAAAAATCAATAATATTTCTCTCGAGCTCTGTCTAAATAGAAAATCAGATCATAATATATCACCGAGATGAAATTTTCATTAAAGAAAAATATTTTTCCCATTAAAAGTTCGTGAGAATTGATTGGAGATTTGGAGGAGTAATTGAAGATATTAGGGGTTGTAGTATATAAAAAGGTGATGTGAGATCAATTGGGAGGGGGGATGGAGAAGCCAGAAACGAAGAATCAAAAATCCAAATAAAATCTGTTCATGATCATGATGAAGAAGATGAAGATTCTGTTGCAAAAAGTTTGAAGCTTCCGTAGCCAAAAGTTTGAAGATTACGTTGCTAAAGCTTTAAACTTTGCAACGTTTATCTTCATTTGCAACATTTAGTTTCGGTGAAACAGTTATCCCTTTGTAACAGTGAGTCTGTAACGTTTATAAACGTTGCAAACTCACTGTTTTCATTATTTTCACTCTTTTTCACCATTTGTAAACATCTTTTTGAGAAATGAATGAGTATTTTGAGAGTGTTTTCAACATGAGAAGCTAAACCCCTTTGCTGAGGTGATGGAGGAAGTCAGTGTTCCAACAAAAGTGTTATATTTCTATTTTAATTAATTTTTGCAATTTCTTTTATGATTATTTACCTTGGTTAAAAATTGATTTAATGATTTTTATTAAGCAGTTGTGATTTCGTTAGATGGTACATGCTTGACCTAGGTTTTAGATGTTCCATGCTTTTGTTATCCAATTGTTATTTTGAAAATCTACTTGTTGCAATATTTTAGAATCAAATTAAATGTAAGAATTGCATGGATATTGATTATTTTGAATCACTTTAATTGGTTAATGGTGAAATCTGTAACCTCATTATTTGTGAATATTATATTTTTTGCATACTTTTAGTTTAAAATTAGTTTATTAAATCTAAAATCAGTTTTCACAAGTCCGAACGAACGATACTTTATTTACCACTATTACGAAAACCATCAATTTTTGTCGCCGCCGACGCGGACTTTTTTTTTTAAATTGTTTTTAGATTTTTTTTAGGTTAATTAGTTTAGTTAGATTTTTATTTTATTTATTTTTATTTGTTCTATTTTACGTTTTTGGGTATTTTCTTTGTATTATAGGTTTTGGATAAAAAAGAAATTGGAGCTAAAGATTATATTTATTGATTAAAGACTTGGATTCAAAGACAAATCGAAAAGAACGGAAAAAGAAAAAAAGAACTATTTTTTAGTTAATTTTTTAATTTTTAGGGTTTTTATTTTTCGTTTTAGAAAACTATATTAGGAAATTCTTATTATTTTTGTAATTATTTTAGGTATTTTTCAGTTTTTTTCTTATTTTTGGACTTTGAACTTTTGAACTTTTGAACTTTATTGTTAATTTTTAAACTCTACGGAAGGGTATTTAAATATAAACTGCAACATGGAAGGACTACAATTACGGTATTGTCTCGGCCCCTCGGGTTCGTACACTGACATAGGAGTCGGTGACCCGAGTCGACTACAAACTATTCATCCCCCGTCTAGTACGGGAGGTAAGACTCGATCAACCCACGAATCCCATGCAAGTGGGTTTACTGTATTCCTTCGTATGCATATATGTTGAGGAACTGAATACGGATTTATTTTTTAGTAAAGGGCAAGGACTGACCATCTAAGATAAGGATTCGGATTTCATCATTGTTTCCTTCTTGCCCGCCTTAGGAACATGTTACCTAACGCGAACCTAAGCCTAAAATTTGACTAGAAATAGACCTATAGGGTAATGAGCTTATTGGAAAATCATTGAAAAGGACTGTATTGGTTACTTTGTTAGCCTAACTTAAAGTTCAGGAAGATTATTTTAAGTTGATTAGAGTCGCCTTGTAACCCAAGGAAAAGTTGCCAAAGAGGCAGGGTTATCAAAGCTCCTTAGAGCTTATCCTGCTTCTATTCGGCTTAATCTAATTCGGATCGTTCTAAGAGATTCACTAAAACTATAACTAGTTGCCTTTTGGAAGAATAGAAGCTGGTCTAGAAACAATCTAAGTGGATCCATCATAATTTTTGTTAGCTAGATTCAGTAGGTTTGATTTGGTTGAGTCGGCCTTGTTTGTGTATATTTAGAACCCCTTCCTGTTAGGATTTTCTTAGATTTTTTGTAAACTTATTAGGAATTTTTTGTTAGGAAATGTCGAACTGGTATTACGATAGCCAATACATTGAATATCCGACTGAGTTTCAAAACGGGCATTACCATTACCATGACCATAGTGTGGATAGTACTTGGGACCACTACCAACCTTCTGAAGGTTATGGTTCATACCAAGGTGATCCCAATTACTATTCGTACATACACTTGTCTTATGAACATGAAAATGAGCAAAATTCGAGTTCTTTGGCTTGGAGGGATGCCCTAAAACATGTGCAATCTAGTACTTATAGCGAACCTATTATGCCTCTAGAAGAATCACACGAACAGTTACGACCTAGCAATCTTTATGATCTAGTTGTTTCTATAGAGAATTACGTCAAGGAGTTGACTGAGGATACAAGAAGAATCATAAAGCAGATGACTGAGGATAGAAATAGGTTCCTATTAAGTGTGAACGAAAGTTCTGCAGAAAATAATATTGCTCAAAATGATCTTAATTTCCAATATAGTGATACCCTTGATAATTATTCACCTAGTCAAGAGACAAGGATAGAATTGGTAACACTACTTATTTAGACGAGGTTTAAACATCTTCATATTATTATGATGATGAGGATAGTATTGGTGAAGAACTTGAAATATACAGGCAGAGTGATCAAAAAATTGTCACTTCAATTGTGCTTTATGGTGATAGTGTTATTTTTGTTTCAAATCCAAATAATTTTAATGATTATTCACCTAATCAAGAGGAAGAGGATTTGACTAGAGATACTACTATTTTAGAAGATGTAGAATTTTTTTGTTTTGAAGCCGATAATGGTTTGGAGAAACGAGTTTGTCCTGAGACTAGTGATTTAGAGTCTAACGATTCGAAGACAATAGTCTCTGACGAAGGTGATAGACTCTTAGAGAATTTTAATATGATAGAGGAAGTTGAGTATAGTTCTAACCTTAAAGACCCTACAATCTAACCAAAAGTTTTTAGTCCATCTGAGAGTAATGTCCACCCTAAGTTTGGGGGTACCGATGATTCTTTATCTTTAAAGGATGCCCTCGAGAAGTTGAAAGCTAGTGATCCAAATACCTCTATACAAGAATCACCTCTAATGATATATGAGAATTATTATAAACACACACCGCCTAGTTTGGAACAAAGATTGAGAGTTATGGAATGCCAGAGATTATATGATGATGATGATGATCAGTCTTGTAGTGACTCTCCGTTCCACACAGAATATATAGATGACCATGTGGATGATTGTGTAGATGATTTGCCTAATTCCATAGATGAATCTATCTCATAAGATCATTCACCCGATTTAGAGGTTGTGTCTAGACCCCTATATTTCCAAAAGTTACCTAATTTAGGGTTAGAATTGTGTGCTTCTCAAGTTTTGTTGGATCACATTGCATCTAAATACCCAGAGGACTTGCCTGTTCCTGATATTATGCATAAACTAATTGATATCTCTACCAGTTTTCAAGATCATCTTCAAACTAGATTCTCTGAGCCTGTTGATGTCCAAAAAGAAGTTTAGTATTTAGAAACCCATCCTTTAGTCGATGTGGTTCACCTAAGAAATAATACCAAGATTGACTTTGTTTTCCCACCAAAATATTTTCTTCCATATGTGGGAACGTTTGAATTTCAAATGTGTCAGTTATTAAGTTTTGAGACTAATCCTGATTACTTTAGGAGATTAAAATCGACACATTTGCTTAAGAATGACTACCATTTTCATAGTAGTCAACTGTATGGGTCAAATCTGATTGACTTTGAGGATCCACAAATTTTTAGGTTATTATTATGTGCCTTAAATTTAATATTTGAGTTTTTCCAGACTCTAGTACATGATCCTTCCTATGAGGAAATTCAACCTAAAGAGTTTTATCTGGACCCTTTCATAGAGCCCGAACCTGAACCTCAACTAGATGTAGTTGTCTTAAACAGAAAACTAGATAAGGGTGTGCTCGGTTTGTTCACTTTCTGGGCCTACTGCAATTTCCTTCTATTTTGGATAACATTATTTTATTCAAAAGACCCATACTTGTTCTGACTATTTCTATATGATTTAATGAGGTGATTAATTCTTTCTTAGTTTGGATGAAGAATTTAAACTTAGGAAAAAAAAAAAAAAAAACTTCTTGGGAGGTAGCTCATGCTCATGCAACACAGTAATATCTTTCCTTAACTCCTTTCTTTCGATTGGTAACAGTTTCTCCTTGTTCATTCTTTTAATAATTCATCTTTAGAACATTGAGGACAATGTTAGATTTAAGTTTGGGGGTAAGGGAAACACTTTTAAGTGAAATATGAAACTCCAAAGTCTAGAAACTTGTGAACAATTCAGGATGACACTAACCATTCTAGGTAGATGGAAACTTAGATCTTTTTCGATAGGAATTGGTGTGCCATCTAAATGGTCTATTCATAAAAGGATGCCTAGCTCAGGTGTTTGCAATAACATGATAGTTGTCACCATATCTCAGAGTCTATCTCAAACATATCACCTTTTGTTTTTATTTTTTACAATTTTTGTGTTTCTCTAAGTGATTTGGTGGGGCACCAATATCGAATTTTTATCGTCGTCAGGATGAAATAGAGTGTTTGAGATAAATACATATTATTGTATTATTTTTTATTTAAAAAATAAAAAAAAACGAGTATTGACACTTTGATAGCAATATGTGTGTGTTCTCCCTGTCTCCGTCGCCTAAGCAAGCATGGAACGCATGATCCATGAGAAATATCATGTAAGATACTGATAAGGAGCATGCGCTTGGATTCATTTGATCCAATCATATTGTCAGTACATTTTAAAATAATAAATAATTGTTTTATTTTTAATAAATCGACCGTTGAACCCTTGTATATACCAACTGAGTCGATATTAGTATAATGAGCGTCTCTCAATCCATTAGGGTTCATCCTGGAAGTGACCTTCAGACAAATATGGGAAACACCGTTCACCTTAGTCAACATGCGCGAACTTCATTTTTTCCACCTTCATCTTCTAAATCTTTTCATGTGATTGTACTTTGATAGATTCTGAGTATCGTGGTTGAACGACTATCTAAGTAGAGTTTTGAATTCTTATATGAATTTTAGTACGCTGAGTGAAAACTCGTGTACAGTAATTGGACTCATATAGGGTAATGATTCCCATAGCCGAAGAATTTAGTATGCCAACTAAATAGCTTGTTTAGTGTTTACCCTCAATCGTTCACATGTAGCTAGGGTTTGGAGTAAAGGTTTTGTGGGTATATCTCTTGTAAACCCTCACGAGACTAAAACTCGTCCGATAGGGACACCTATGGGTTTAAAGGCTTATTGCACACACTAAGTTCAATCGCGATGCCTGTGAAAGTGAGTTAGGATTTTATTTTATTAGTTTTGCTCGAGGACTAGCAAAATATAAGTTTGGGGGTATTTGATAGACACATTTAAGTGTCTAATTTGTTCCCGTTTTGTATATTGTTAAAGCTCGATTGCGTACTAATTATGTCATTTTATGTTATTGTAGGTATTTTTGGGAAATAAATAATTATGGAAAAATTGGCTCGAAAAGTACTAAAGGCACCCCTCATTTGGATAAGGGCAACCCCCATAATTGATAAAGGCACCCAGTCTTGGTTAAAGGCACCCAACCTCTTCATTTCGAATTCAAATTCTGGCGGGAGAAAATTCGTGTATCAACTGTGATATTGTGTTTTGAGATTTTAAGATAAGATTTAATCCTACCTTATCAAGAAGAGTTTCGTAAGTTTGTGGGACTAAAATTGAACGGTAAATATGGGAGAAAATCTCGTGAGTATTTGGTTTTTACTCAAACGGTTGGTCACGTGAATCTCGGCAGTTGGTTGTTGGTTGTGTTAAAAGAAAATATTCTGTGATATCATCTTAGAGTTCGATTAAGAAACAAAATCATTAATATTTCTCTCGAGCTCTGTTTAAAAAGAAAATCAGATCACAATATATCACCGAGATGAAATTCTCATTAAAGAAAAATATTTTTCCCGTGAGAAGTTTGTGAGAATTGATTGGAGATTTGGAGGAGTAATTAAAGATATTAGGGGTTGTAGTATATAAAGAGGTGATGGGAGATCAATTGGGAAACGAAGAATCAAAAATCCAGAAAAAATCTGCTCATGATCATAATGAAGAAGATGAAGATTCTGTTGCGAAAAGTTTGAAGCTTCTGTGACGAAAAGTTTGAAGATTACGTTGCTAAACTTTTAACTTTGGAACGTTTATCTTCATTTGCAACATTCAGTTTAGGTGAAACAGTTATCCCTGTGTAACAGTGAGTCTATAACGTTTATAAACGTTGCAAACTCACTGTTTTCATTATTTTCACCCTTTTTCACCATTTGTAAACACCTTTTTGAGAAATGAATGAGTATTTTGAGAGTGTTTTCAACATGAGGAGCTAAACCCCTTTGCTGAGGTGATGGAGGAAGCCATTGTTCCAAGAAAAGTGGTATATTTCTATTTTAATTAATTTTTATAATTTCTTTTATGATTATTTTCCTTGGTTAAAAATTGATTTAATAAATTTTTATTAAGCAGTTGTGATTTCGTTAGATGGTACATGCTTGACCTAGGTTTTAGATGTTCCATGCTTTTGTTATACAATTATTTTGAAATCTACTTGTTGCAATATTTTAGAATCAAATTAAATGTAAGAATTGCATGAATAGTGATTAGTTTGAATCACTTTGATTGGTTAATGGTGAAATCCGTAACCTCAGTATTTGTGAATATTATATTTTATGTATACTTTTAGTTTATAATTAGTTTATTAAATCTAAAATCAGTCTTCACAAGTCCAAGCAAACGATACTTTATTTACCACTATTACGAAAACCATCAGCTGGCAGAGGCCAGATGCACTAAAAAAGATCCAGAAAAAAATTTGTTGCTGCTGCAGCTGAAGAACACAAAGAACAGAGGCTACGGCAACGGTTTCTTCAACCTCTTAGCTATTGTTTCTTCATCCATTTGCAACGGATTTCTTCGTCTTTGCAAACGTTTATCTCAGCTGCAACGGTTTCTTCAACACCTCTGCAACGGATTTCTTCGTCTTTGCAAACGTTTATATTCAAGCTCTATTGCAACAGTTACTATGTAACGTCCATAAAACATTACAGATTTCCTGTTATATTACTTTTTGCTTCTTTTCATGTTTCAAGCACTTTTTGACCTATGTACCAATCTTTTGAGGGTGTTTTGAGCAAGATGAGCTAAACCCCATCACTGAGGCAAGGACGAAGCCATTTTTCCATGATTACTTGGTAACTTTTAATAATTCTTTTATGACTTTTGCATTTATGTTTAATTGAAATTATGATTTTTCTTAATTGATTGTGATTTTATTTGATGGTTTGCTAGAGCTTTTGATGAGCCATGCTTGTGATTTACAATTGATATTTTGAAAATCTAGCTTTGGCAAAAATTAGAGTCACTTATTTGGGTTAAAATTGTGTAGAATTATTATTTTTGGAACCAATTAAAAGTGGTTAATGACGAAATCCATAACCTCAGTATTTGTGAATATTATTTTCATATTTTGTGTATATTTTTAGTTTAAAATTAGTTTTTAAATCTAAAATCAATCTTCACAAGTTCGAGAGTTTGAAACCCTTTCTTACCACTAACGAAAAACATATCAAAGGGAGAGGAGGAGTGCCAAGCTTTGGTCTTGAAGCAAGATTCTCACGTTTTACTCTTTGTACTCAGCCTCACACGTTGAGGGTAAAAGAGTAAAACACCAATTTTTGGTGAGAAGCAAGACGTCAAAAAGTTTAATAAGAAGCAAGACACTCATATTTTCAAAGAGAAAGATGCTCATATTTACTCTTTATACTCAGCCTCATATACTGAGGGTAAAATAGTAAAATTATCAATTTTGACAAGCAGCAAGTCGTGTAATCTTGGCTTCTGAATGGAAGTACATGATTTTTTGACTTAGGAGTAGTCATGCAAGCTTAACTTCTTGGCTAAGGCATGTATGTTGGAAGCAAGAAAGGTAGAGACGTTTCCCTTTTCAAAAATTAAAGTTTGAAAGAGTTTGTCATAAGGCTAGAAGCTCATATTTTACTCTTGTGTTCAGCCTCACATGTTGAGGGTAAAAGAGTAAAATTATCAAATATTTGGAGAGAAGCATGATGTCCATGCTAGGAATGAAGTCGTGCAAGCCTTGCTCTAGAAAACAAGACGCACAAGCAAGAGGAGCAAGTCGTATTTGAAAATTAGGATTAAACTCCCTTTACAAGCCTTGCTACATTTACAAGGGTTGCAAATTTATTTTCAAACCCTATTTAGGGTTTGAAACACTTTTTCTCATACTTGTTGCAACATTATATAATGTTTTCTAGAGTTTATAATTTATTTTCTTTTTCAACAAGTTTTCTAGAGTTTATAATTTATTTATTTTAAAAGACACTTATAATGTTGCAACAAGTATGAGAAAAAGACATTTATTTTCAAACCCTATATAGGGTTTGAAATACCTCTGGCCACACTTTTTGCAACGTTGTAAGTGTTGTACTTTTGTTTCAAACCTTAATTAGGGTTTGAAAATGCTTTGAAACATTTTTGACACACCTATAAATGTTGCGAAGCGTTTCAAAACCCTAATTCGAATTCCTTTCACTCATTTGCATTAGTTGTCTCTTTAAGCAAAGGATTAATGCGACTGAGGTGGGATTTTTAGCTAGTAGAAGCTACGAAATTGTGTTTATTATAATTTTGACTTTGAATTTAAGCACAATTGTGGTACTTTAATTAAATAAATCCATGTAGAGCTATATATAGATTTTTAATAGGTTAATATTGTTCAATTGAATATGAATATTAACATGGGTAATTTCTTGGGAATTCAGCTATGAAATATAGCACCAAAATAACACTCAATTTTGCACTACACTAGTGGGCAATCCATCTAGGATCTTGAGATTTTATGTAAAAATCATAAAACATCTGGAATGTTGTAGCAAGCACCAGTGTTGTTCTAATGATTTTGTATCATAATGAATATTGATTAAATTCATTAATTTTATTGTATATATAGTTAGCCATACATACAGAGAGAGAACAGGGATAAGCGCCCGAGATAGGGTAGGGATAAACGCCTACTTCAAAAATTCTTTTGCAGAATTTTAAAGTTTAGTATTTCTCAGACCCGAGTCTTGAAAGATAATTTACTATTTTATCCTTGTCAAAAATCCACCATCTACAGTTGGCATAAAATTCACTAGTAGCATTATTTTACAACAACACTCACGGCTTTGAAGCCATGACTCCATTAATTCCTACGAGAAATCAAAATAATTACATGGGGGAATTCTTCATGGGGTTTTGGTCTGGTGGTTACAGCAACATGCGGTGTGGCAACACCCCATGATGAGAAAGTTACAAAGTAGTGGTCGGTTGCAGCAGTTAAGGAGATAATTGAGTGATAGTTTCCAGTAACTTCCTAGGTGGTTATACCATTATCCCCATATTCTCCATCTCTCCATCTCCTCAATACCTTCACTACTTACAAGGGAATCGTGTGTTCCCAAACTATTATAAATAGGCTACTTAGCATATTCAGAAAACACAACAAGCTTACCATTCTCTCATAAGCTATGTTATTTCTCCAATAGTTCATCATTTCTGCACATAATTTATCACACTTATTTCCTTCAACTCTCTCTGTTTTCCTCCTCTAAGATCAACCTATTTTCTCTTCTTGTGACCGAAGCAGGACGGAATGGCTGCTTTCGCGGTTTAGGCTTGTCATGTACGATTTTGATTTCTTAATCTAAAGAAAGTACTTCATTCCTAAGAGTAATTTTTAAGTAATAACAATATGGTAAAAATGAGTTTACATAAATCCTTTCACGTCATGCCTGAAGTTAAAGCGGCAAACTGAAATTGGTGTGCAATGGATGGAGGATTCAAATGTGAGGTGTACAATATTAGTGGTACACCCAGCGAAGGACCTCGTAGTTAATCATTCACATACTGGGTTTGTAATACAATTTTTCTTAAAACTTTATAATGTTTGCACTACCAAACCGCTTTGAGAAAGTTTTAATTCAGGGAAAGTACACTCGTAGAATCATTCGTTGTACTTAAACATGTTGTACTCTTTTTCCTTCTCCAAGGTTTTATCTCGAGGGATTTTCCTTGTCAAGATTTTAACCAGGCATCATATGCGTGTCTAGCACCATCATCCGACGACGTCCGTTGTATTCTTTTCCTCGGGTCAGGTTTTGTCCCACGTGGATTTCCTAACGAGGTTTTTAGCGAGGAAACTTGAGTTTCGACGTCGATAATATTATGATCTTTAGGCATCCAGGTTTTGTCCGAAGAGGTTTTTCAGATGCAGGCGTTTAGGTTTTGTCCCCAGGGTTTTTCCGGACGCGTTTTTAACAACGGAGAAATTCATGGCGGTGACCGATCTTATTATAAGATCAGGTTTTGTTCCCAAGTTGTTTTCCTGATGCAACTTTGACGAAGGGAGAAAATTTATTACAATCAACACCTTTTTTCTTTCAACCAATTTTTACCCACTGGATTTTTTTGGTAAAATTTTTAACGAGACACCGTATTTATAATGGTGGTCATCCAAGGGGGAGTATTATATAACGAACCTTTTGAACATGTGGATGACCCACCATTTAATCATAAAGTGATAAGCTTTTTATTTAACACAAAATTTGTTTCTGATTAGTATCACATATTAGTGACAGTTGTTTGAACACATGGAAAGTCCATGTACAACCTCTTTGCATGGTAAACACTATATGTATAGCCATTATCGGCTTTGTAAGAAGAGGTACAAAACGTAGAGTCATAAGTAATAAAAGGGAAACTCTCGTGTTATAACGAAGGGAGCAGATAACTCACCTAACTCACTAGGCAAAACAATTAGATTGAACTCAAGAGTTGTAAGCAAACCAACTAGCTAACCCATTTACCCATTGTTAAAAAATCTATATCTTTATTGCAAAGCAAGTCAACTACTGCAACAAAAGCAAAGCTACTAACTGCTAACTCAGTAAAGCTAGCAACTAACTCAGAACTCAGCAACTCTAGGAACTTTAAGACTAGATGGAAATTGGGCAATCTTGCCTCTATACTATCTAAGTAAGGGGATTGGAGCAACCCCGGAGTATAATAAAATAAGCTGGGATGGGAATGCTACAGCTACATCCGTAGTCTCTCATATGTTTTTCTTCTTAATATTATTTTACTAGTTATCTTATTGTATATATAAAACAGTGTCTAAATTATCCATGGCCTAATTTTTCACAACAAGTTTTTATTTTAGGCGGGGATATTTTGAGTATTGAGGTAGGAATTTTCACCCCCAATTTAAGTGTCATTTTGTGTTGTTTTGTTCCTCAATGTTTGAAAGTAATTCCTAAATCCTTTCACAGATCCATTAACAACACCCATTTTTAGGTGGAGACATTTTTTTATGGATCATTTCTAAATAATTAAAAAAAAAAAAAAACTTTTACCTAAAGTTCTTCTCCAATCCTCAAGATCTTATTTACCACTTTATATTTAAATTTAGAGACAAAATGGTGATGTGAACTTAAGACTCTAGGTCATAAAGAATGTCTAATCTAGATTTTCTCCTTTATCCCCACTTGGTCATGTCATCTTTCCTCATTACCTTGATCCTAGCGTCAGGATTAAATCCTAAGTGACATGTAGTTTTAAGATCTTGACCCCTAATATTGAAAACGCTCTTACAGTATCTAATAACATAACAGGAGAGCGCACCAATTTTCAAACAAAAGAAGCAAATTTTTTAGGAAAGCTGAATCGGTTTGGAGCTTTTAGGTTTAGCTTTTTGTAATTAAATCACAAAAGCCAAAGTTGTATTTGGCTTTTAGGTTTAGTTTTTTGCAAAATCACATAATAGGAAGAAAATTGTTTTTAGCCAAGCGGGAGTTAAAACTCATGCCTCATCATGGACACACTTTTTAAGCTCGTCCAATTTGCAAGCGAATTTTTAATATACGCGCCATCCAAGCGGCTGTTATATGAACATTTTCAAACACTAAAATTAAAGTGCTCAATGGATTGTCTGTTAGTTTCTAGGAGGATAGTTGGGGGTTCAATGTACCCATTTGTGTTATTTTCCTATTATTTATTCAGTTGCAAGGCCCAAAAATAAGTCGGTAAATAAGATTTTAGCTGAAAATTTTAATTCAGTTTTGTTTAATTAACTTCTGCCAAGATGTTCGTCTTCGGCTGCAAGAGATAGGCTCAATCTGGTTCGCAACTGGCCAAAATGTATCCAGTTTTAATTCAGTTGAGAATCCTTATTTTCCATCCAATCAAGAGCATATAAACGAGCTATATACGTGGGATAGGGTAATAATCCCGAGTATATATATATATATATATAAGTGTTTGGGAAAAAATGTGTTTATCTTTACCCAAACAATCTCATGATATCTCCTCTTTTTAGAAATTAAGATGAAAATAACCTGAAAAAAAATAAAAAAGAAGCTCTGACGCCAAAGTCATTAGCACTTATCTTTTATATAAGTTTTTAGGTTAGATATTGTATCTTTTAGGGTTTAGGTCCCCTGTATCTATATAGTTGTACAGATTTGTCTGCAAATTATTCTGGAATGTTCCTATTTTAATCGATATTGGTGTCAAAATATTAGAGTACACACATCGCCCACTCTTAATCTTATAACTTGTTGTAGGATTAAGAAGTCTGGATTTCCACTAAATAGTTTTTGTCTTGGATGCTCACTCATTTCTTTGAGTGAATGAAACTCTTTAGTTTAGTCCCACATTGGGTAATCTAGAGAAGGATGTCCACTATATAACTATTCTCATATGGATAGTATTTAAAACTAGAGGGTGGAATGGGGTGGGCAAACAATACATGCGCTAACTTATGTATTGGCCCTACGAATGTGAAAGACATCAACCATAATCTATTATTTTTACCAAAATATTTTTACAAGAAATTCGAAACCCTAAAGGATTCTTTTTATGTTTATCTTGGGAAAACTTGATTTACAAGAAATCTGAAACCCTAAGGTTTCTTTTCTCCTATAAATAAAAAACCTTTTCATAGTTGAAATCCATCCCAGAAGCGGCTACTATCCTGTCTTCTTTTCACCATCTTCTCGCTTTTTTTGCGCTTTTGAGTGTTTATTTCCCTTCCTTCCCTGTTGCTAAGTTCAAAAGTAGGTAGTTTGTATTGTGCTAATACAAGCTATATCGGGCAGTCTTATCCTGGACACATCTTCGCACGTTGGGGTTTAGCATTGCTCTTGTCGAGTATACCCGCGAACTAATGTGTTAAGGACAACTTATTGAACCTGTGATTCTGCCCTCGTAGTTGTCTGTGGTAGAGTTGTTTTCAATTCAGTTCTTTATATATATTATTCTGATACATCTAACGATGTTGTTCATTGTTGCAAGATTCCAAAAATCTTAACACATTACCTTTTATATCGTAACAATGGGAAATAACGATGTTGAAAAACCACAGAAGTTCAACGGAAAGGATTTCAAGAGATGGCAATCCAAGATGTTGTTTTTCCTGAGTTTTCATGATTTAGACACAATACTAGTTCCTTTTGATGATTTGATGAATACTGAAGATGATAAAACGTTTTACAAGAGGCAGAATTATCTGGCTGAAAATCATATTATGAACTATTTGGAAGATGCGATGTATGATTTTTATAATGCTAAAGAAAATTTCAGTGCTTATGATTTTTGGACTGCGTTAGAAGCAAAGTACCAGGCAGAAACTGCTGGTAGCAAGAAATTTCTGGTAGCGAAGTTTATGGATTTCAAGATGACGAATGATAAGCCCGTTGTTGATCAATTCCTTGAAATTCAAAAAATCATCAACGAGATTCTTGCTGAAGGTATGGTCATTGATGAGACTTTTCAAGTATCTGCGGTAATTGAGAAGTTACCATCTTCTTGGTCAGAGTACAAAATAAAATTGAGGCATGAAATTGGTGAAATCAACATGGTTGAATTGGGAAAAAAGATTCAAGTTGAAGAAATGTTATGCACCAAAGACAAGAATGTTTCGTCTGCAAGAGATATGACAAATAAGGCTCATATGACTGAACACAAATCTGGAAAAGGTGATAACAACAAACGCAACCCTAAGCATGGTCCTCACCAAGGTATGTTTCGTAAACCTGAATCTGGCATTACTAAGATTAAGGGTGCTTGCTATGTCTGTGGAAATCGTGGTCATATGGCAATTCACTGTAGACAACGTAAGGACCTTAATAAGAAGAATAATGCTAACTTGGTTGCTGAGAATAAGAACGATTTTTCTGCTATGGTGTCTGAAGTTAATCTGGTGACAAATGTGAGGGACTGGTGGGTAGACTCTGGAGCTACCAAGCATGTATGTGGAAGCCGAGACTTGTTCACCTCCTATCATAAGGTAGGGGAAGGCGAGAAACTCTATATGGGTAACTCATCTGCAACATAGGTTGTAGGAAAGGGAAAGGTCGGGCTGAAACTTACATCTGGCAACACTCTCACATTGAATGAAGTTCTTCATGTTCCAGACATCTGCAAGAATCTTGTTTCCTGTTCTGTTTTAGATGATAAGGGTTTTAAAGTTGTAATTGAGTCTGGAAAAATTATATTAACTAAGGGCAAAGAGTTTGTGGGTAAGGGTTATAAGACTGATGGTCTATATAAGCTTAATGTAAAATCTGATGAAATAAATATGAATGATTCTTCTGCTTATATGTGTGTGTCATTGAATGTTTGGCATGGTATACTTGGTCATGTAAACTACAAATCAATGTATAAATTGTCTAGCGTAGGCTGCATACCTAAATTCACTATTGAAAAGGATCATAAGTGTAAGATTTGCGTAGAATCTAAGCATGCTAAGAAATCATTCAGTAATAATGTCCATAGAAATTCTAAACCCTTAGAATTAATCCATTCTGACCTAGTCGATATGAAGTCAGTTCAAACTAGAGGTGGTAAGAAGTGGTTTGTCACTTTTATAGATGATTGTACAAGGTAATGTCATGTTTATTTTCTTAAAGGGAATGACGATGCCTTAGAAGCCTTTAAGATATATAAAATCGAAGTTGAAAACCAATTGAATGCTACTATTAAAACTGTTAGGTATGGCCGTGGTGGTGAGTATGAAATTCATGTAGGAGATTTCTGCAAAGAACATGGCATAATACATGAGACAACATCCCCTTATTCACTCCAATCCAATGGTGTAGCTGAACGTAAGAACCGTACCCTTAAGGATATGATGAATGCCATGTTGATTAGTTCAGGATTACCTGCAAACTTGTGGGGGGAGGCCATCCTCTCAGCTTGTTATATCCTGAATAGAGTACCCTTTAAAGGATCAGATAAAATTCCTTATGAGTTATGGAAAGGTAGACAACCATCTTATGCTTACTTCAAAGTGTGGGGGTGTTTGGGAAAGGTGGTCATACCTCCTCCTAAGAGAACTAAGATAGGACCCAAAACTGTTGATTGTGTCTTCATAGGGTATCCTGAGCATACTAGTGCTTATAGGTTTATGGTTTTGAGTTCTGAAATTTCTGACATTGGGTTGCATACTATTATGGAGTCTAGGGATGCAGATTTCTTTGAGAATGTTTTTCCTTTGAAACTTGGTTCTCGAAAGAGATGTATAGATGAACCTCTAGATATGCCTTCAACCAGTCAGTCATTACCTTTATAGGTAGATGCACCAGATTTTGAACCTAGAAGAGGTAAAAGGGTTAGAAATGAGAAAATACATCCTAGTTGCATTACATACCTAGCCGAGTCTGAGCCAAAGACTTATAAAGAAGCCATGACTTCTTCTGAATCTCCATGGTGGAAAGAAGCCTTCATTAGTGAAATGGATTCCATCCAACAAAACGGTACTTGGGAGATTGTAGATTTACCTCCAGGGTGTAAGGTCATAGGTTGTAAATGGATCTTCAAGAGATTACGTAATATAGATGGAATTGTTGATAAATACAAGGCTAGGTTGGTAGCTAAAGGCTACAAACAGAAAAAAAATGTATAGATTTATTTGATACTTATTCACCTGTGACTAGAATTACTTCCATTAGGATGTTAATTTCTATAGCCTTTGTCCATAACCTAGAAATACATCAAATGGATGTAAAGACAGCGTTTTTAAATGGTGAATTAGATGAGGAAATTTACAAGGACCAACCCGAGGGTTTTGTAGTGAAAAGTTGTAAAAATAAAGTGTGTAAACTGATTAAATCTTTGTATGGTTTGAAACAAGCACCTAAACAATGGCATGAAAAATTTGATCATGTGATGATTTCTAGTGGTTTTAGGATTAATGAATCTGACAAGTGTGTTTACACTAAACTTGTTAAGGATGCATGTGTAATTGTATGTTTGTATGTTGATGATATGTTGATACTAGGTACAAACATGGATGTTATTAATTCCACTAAGAAATTGCTGAATGAGAACTTTGACATGAAAGACTTAGGCCCTGCTGATGTAATCTTAGGGATGTATATTAAAAGGAATTTTAATGGCTATAGTTTGAGTCAATCTAATTATGTTGAAACTATACTTAAAAAATATAATCAGTTTAACTGTAAACCTGCTTGTACTCCGTCTGATTCCTCTTGTAATATCAAGAAGAATAAGGGTGAGGGAGTTAACCAACTTGAATACTCAAGAGTCATAGGAATTCTGATGTATTTGATGAACTGTACGAGACCAGAAATTGCTTATGCAGTGAGTAGATTAAGCAGGTATACTTGTAATCCAGTGCAGATGCATTTGGATGCACTTATTTGAGTGCTGAGGTACTTAAAGTACACAATGTCCTTCTGTTTGAGTTATGAAGGATACCCTGCCGTCCTTGAAGGATTTTGCGATGCAAACTGGATAGCAGACTCAGAGGAGTCTAAGTCTACGAGTGGGTATGTATTAACTCTAGCAGGAGCTTATGTTTCTTGGAAATCTTCCAAACAGACATGTATAGCTCGTTCCACTATGGAATCGGAGTTTATTGTGTTAGATAAAGCAGGAGAGGAAGTCGAATGGCTAAGATGCTTTTTAGAAGACGTTCCTCTTTGGCATAGGCCTGTGCCACCTATATTTATACACTGTGACAGTACGTCTGCGATAGCTAGATCTAAGAACAATGTTTATAACGGGAAGTCTATACATATTCGTAGGAGACATAATTCTTTGAAACAACTTATCTCTACTGGCGTTATTATCGTTGACCATGTAAGGTGTAAGGAGAATATCGCAGATCCTTTGACGAAAGGATTGTCTAAAGAGATAGTTAGTGCTGCATCGAGGGGGATGGGACTTAAGCTCATAAAATAAAATTGTCATGAAGGATACTCAACCTTACTGACTGGAGATCTCAAGGCGAAGGTTCAATGAAATAACTAATTTGTGGTGATTAAAGGTATGCATTATTAAGAGAATTACATTCTCTGTCCCTCCCTATGTTATATTGTTGTGATAGTGTGACTGCATGTGAAGGATGACTTTTAAGAAGTCTTAATGAGTTCTATAGTTTCAATTTTAGATTGAAGTGGGGTATAGCAGTAACACTCTTAATAGAACTCACCTATCTGAATGAGGAAGTAGGCCGCTTCCTATAAGAATTTGAGCGAATTCTTTAGAGCATCCCGAGAAACGGGATACGTCCAGGGACAAAATGGACACAACGGAACGAACTTAGCAACGCCAGGAGGATATCATGCGTGGTTGTTATCGTAAATTGCTTCAAATGCTAGTAGTTCAAGACATCGCGTTCACTGTCTCTAGCAAGTAGTTTCGGTAACTTCTCACTAAGTAAAGTTTCAAGACCTGATGGACACCTTTGCCTATATGGTATTTTCCGTATTCTGATTTTTTCATTTTTACCGAGATTTCATTCATGTGGGGGATTGTTGGAGAAAATGAGTTTTAAACTAAATGGTTTTTGTCTTGGATGCTCACTTATTTCCTTGAGTGAATGAAACTCTTTAGTTTAGTCCCACATTGGGTAATCTAGAGAATGATGTCCACTATATAACTATTCTCATATGGATAGTATTTAAAACTAGAGGGTGGAATGGGGTGGGCAAACAATACATGGGATAACTTATGTATTGGGCCTACGAATGTGAAAGACATCAACCATGATCTATTATTTTTACCAACATATTTTTACAAGAAATTCGAAACCCTAAAAAAGGATTCTTTTTATGTTTATCTTGGGAAAACGTGATTTACAAGAAATCCGAAACCCTAAAGGTTTCTTTTCTCCTATAAGTACAAAACGTTTTCAGAGTTGAAATCCATCCCAGAAGGGCCAGAAGGGGCTATTATCCTGTCTTCTTTTCACCATCTTCTCGCTTTGTTTTGCACTTTTGAGTGTTTATTTCCCTTCATTCCCTGTTGCTAAGTTCAAGAGTGAGTAGTTTATATTGTGCTAATACAAGCTACATCGGGCAGTCTTATCCTGGACACATGTTCGCACGTTGGGGTTTAGCATTGCTCTTCTCGAGTCTACCCGTGAACTAATGTGTTAAGGAAAACTTATTGAACCTGTGATTCTGCCCTCGTAGTTGTCCGTGGTAGAGTTGTTTTCAATTCAATTTTTTATATATATTATTTTGGTACATCTAATGTTGTTGTTCATTTTGTAAGATTTCAACAATATTATAACCGCATTATATTAAAAAAAATGATATTATATTACATTATGATTTAAAATGGAATACTCTTCTAAATTTGTTTGAGATGATTTAAATTGTTTTTTTTAACTTGTAGATACATGTAATAAACATTAATTAGGTCATAAATATTAACTCTTTATTATTAAAGTAATACATTTCTGCATCATCGTTTTAAGTTTCTATTAAAAGAAACAAATATGTATGACTAAAATTTGCTTAAGAAAGTCAAATAAGTAAAAAAATCTCTCATATAAACTGGATAAACGTGTAGATATCGCATAATCTATCGTGTTATATCCTTTTTAAAAAATATAAGATTATGTTTAATCTTAAAACTTAATTGACATAAACATTAATATTAAGAAATGCATAAAAAAAGAGTTACAAGTTAAATGTAGAGTTTTTGCTTCTAGCTCCATTTCTATGGGTGATTCTTCTCTTAGAAGCTTAAAAAAGCAATTTAAGGCCAAACTTTCCAATGAATCTCAATTTAGTGCTAACTCTCTCCCTTACCAAAATGTCGAAGTATCTAGCGAAGAGAAAAATAAAGGTTTGGACATGCGAAAGGATTCTTCGCGTGATAATGAGGATGCGGCGTCTCAAACAAGTGGTGGTCATAAGCTTAGCGTTGAAGGCAATAGTATGGAGATGGCCATTGGAATTCATCGGAAATTGATGCGACTCTTCGACAACATTAAGGAAACCGGTAAAGTCTCGGGGATTGAATTCTCCAATCAAGAATCAAATTTCGTCACAAATTCTATTTTATCTCACGTGCATGCTTTCAAAGATGTTATGGATGTGGGAGATAGCGACGCAAGTTAATGCTTGTAATGCTTAATTCGCCCTCTTTTGGTGGATAATTCATTTTGTTATGTGTAAGATACTATCTTGGAATGTCAACGGTATTGGAGACCCGGATAAGCGCTCCAAATTAAAGAAGCTAGTGAATCGGTGGAAGCCAACTATACTCATGCTACAAGAGACGAAGCTTAAGGCTTGCACCGAAAATATTGTACGACAATGTTGGGGAGCAACTCCTTGTAAGTGGATTGCTCTTCACTCCCATGGAAGATCGGGAGGTATTTTGATTATTTATAATCCGGATTTGGTTGAAGTGGAAGACTTTCTCGAAGGTATTTTCTCCCTAAGCATCTCTTGCCGCAATTTGTCGGATAACTTTCGTTGGGTCTTAGTCGGTGTTTACGGCCCTTGCAATGTGAACGAAAAAAAAAAACTTTCGCTTGGAAATAGCTACTCTTCATGGTTATTGGGATGTATACCGTTGTGTATTCGGGGGGACTTCAATGAGATTATATTTTTGGAGGAAAGAAGGGGTTGTCGTAGAATCTCAAGCTCTATGAAACTTTTTAACGACCTTTGTAATGATCTTGACCTTGTGGACGTGCCTCTTTCCGGCGCTAAATATACTTGGGGTAGACCGCCAAACAAGAAGAGTAAGATTGACCGGTTTCTCGTCTCTTCGGATTGGGAAACGCACTTCCCAAATTTTGTTATCAAGCTAGCGTCATGCTAGACCTTTCTCGGATCACTTTCCCATCGAGTTAGGTGCAATGGATTATTGGGGTGCTCGTCCATTTCGTTTTCAATTAGCTTGGCTTAAAGACACAAACATTATTTCCTTAATGAAAGAATGGTGGGAGTCTTTTTCCTTTTTAGGTACGGCCGGCGAAGGTTTTGCAAAAAATTTAAACGCTTTAAAGGAGAAATTGAAGGTATGGAACAAAGAAGTTTTTGGGTGCATTAATAAGGCCATCGATTTGGCGCTTACCAAGATGAAAGAGTTGGATGATCTAGATGATGGGAGGGGTCTTACCGTAGATGAAGAAGACTTGTTAGTGACGGCTAAGGCGAATTTCGAGTTGGCACATAGGCGTCAAAGCGTAATGTTTAGACAAAAATCTAGAATTAGATACTTTAGAGATGGGGATCGCAACACAAGGTTTTTCCATAGATTGGTGAAGGGTCATAGAGCTTCAAACAATATCATCAACCTTCGTATTAATGGTAGGTGGTCGGACAACAAAGAGGAAATTAAGTTGGCATTGCAAATCACTTTGAGCATGCCTTCAAGGAGAATTCCAATTTTCGTCCTAGAATCAAAAACATGTGTCTTAAGAAGATTGATGAGAAAGCTCGTTTATGGTTGGAAAGGTTTTTTAGTAAAGAGGAAGTGAAAAACGCAATTAAAAGCTTGGGAATCGACCGTGCACCGGGTCCGGATGGTTACCCTTTGAAGTTCTTTATTGTTTGTTGGGAATTTATAAAAGAAGATTTGATGAAGGTTTTCAAGGAATCCCATGATCTCAACATTCTCCATTCGTCTTTAAAAAACAATTTCATCGCTCTAATTCCAAAGAAGGCGAATGTTGAGGAAGTTAAAGATTTTCGACATATTAGTCTAATTGGGAATGTATACAAAATCATCTCTAAGTGTTTGGCGGATCGCCTAAAGGTATACCTCCCTTCTTTAATCTCCTCGTCACAATCTAGTTTTATTAAAGGAAGACAAATTCTTGATGGAGTTTTGATAGCAAACGAATGTGTGGATTCTAGACTCCTTCAATAACTTCTGGGTTTGGTATGCAAGTTAGACTTTGAGAAGGCTTTTGATAACGTAAATTGGAAATTTCTCAATGAAGTGCTTTTTAAAATGGGCTTTGGTGGTGTTTGGAGGGCTTGGATTAGAAATTGTTTATCATTCTCTAAATTTTCGGTTCTTGTCAATGGATCATCATATGGCTATTTTGGTAGCGAAAAGGGCCTTCGGCAAGGAGATCCTCTATCTCCCTTTCTCTTCACAATTGTGGGTGAAGTCTTAAGTTGTATGTTGATCAAAGCTCAAGAATTTGATCAAATTACGGGGTTTTCGATAAAGGAAGGAGGAACAAAAATTAACCATTTGCAATTCGCCGATGATACCATTGTTTTTCTCGATGCGAAGGAGGACCAAGTTACCACTCTCCGTTATCTTCTTCTTTGTTTTGAGTTAACTTCGGGTTTGAAGATTAATTTTTCTAAGAGTAGCTTATACGGAGTAGCGGTGGAAGAGAGCATTGAAAATTATGCAAACTTGTTGGGATGTAAATTCGAAAGTTTTCCGAGTAAATACCTTGGTCTTCCGTTAGGTGGAAAAGTAGGAGGAACTCAAAAATGGGAAAAAAAACGCTCGATATTTGTGCAAAAAGGATTACTCTATGGAACGGAAAAGCGATGACAAAAGCGGGTAAGTCAACTCTTGTCAAAAGCATTTTAGGGAGTTTACCAATTTATTACCTTTCTCTTAATCTTGCTCCTTGCGCCATAACTAAGGAAATGGATAAGGTGGTGCGGAACTTTTTATGGGATGACGATCATAACACTAAAAGAATTCATAATGTTGGTTGGACTACGGTGTCAAAATCAAAAGAAAAGGGAGGTCTTGGCATTAGAAGATCGAAATTAGTGAACTCGGTTTTGTTAAAAAAGTGGTGGTTGCGGTTTGGCTTAGAGAAAGATGCCTTGTGGAGGAAGATTATAGTTGAAAAATTTGGTGAAACATCAAATGGTTGGGAAACTCTCCAACCCAATGGATCCAAAGGAGGTAGTCTTTGGTACAACATCTACAAAGAGCTAGAAAATTTCAATAAATATATCAAATTCAAGGTTGGCGCGGGTGAGGAAACTAGATTTTGGGAAGATGTGTGGATAAGGGTTGAAAAACTTTGTGATATGTTTAAATCGGCCTATGAAGCATCAAGGACCAAGGAGTTGGTGGTAGCACGCATGTTCGATGTAGTAGACGGCGAGATAAGATGGAAATTTATGGCTAGAAAAAGGTACTCGCAAACCATCTCAAATGAAGTCTCAAGCATTTCAACCATCTAGCCCCTTTCTCTTTTCAAGAAGGTGTTGCGGATAGTCGTATTTGGGTCGGAAACATCAATGGTCAATATACAGTCAAAGATGGCATGAAGGTCGAAGAGGAACAAGAGATGCCAACTTTCACTATAGATGTTGTGTGGAACCGCAATTACCCATACAAAATCAACTTTTTTCTTTGGCTACTTGCTCATGATAGGGTAATGACGAAAGACAAGCTTATAAGGAGAGGCATGGAGGTCTCTAGCCTTTGTTGCTTTTGTGGCGAAAATGAAGAGACAAGTGACCATCTTTTCTATGATTGTTGGAGGATCCGAGGGATTTGGGACTACTTTAGTGAAGGATTGAGGAGTAATTGGAGATACAACTCCAATGTATCCACCAACGTAAACGCTTGGAAACTCAATTGGGGTGATGATCGCCTTCGTCAAATTTGGAACAATATCCCGGTTGCTATTTGGTGGAGTATTTGGAGGGAGCGGAATGCAAGAATCTTCGCCAACAAAAGGAAAAGATTGGAAAGTTTAATTAGAAGCGTTAAAATTCAAGCTTTCTTTTGGGCCGAATCGAACACAAAAATGCTAGGTTTAACCGCCAATATGGTTGTAGCTCTTTGGGACTCTCTATTTCGACACCATTGATGGTTGTATTTTGTTTTTAGCTTTTTGTCTCTCCTCTTTCTTTGTTCCCCATAGTTTTTGTCTTTGTTCATTGGGTTGAGGTACCCCTAAATACCTCCTCTTTTTCAATGAATTTCCTTTCGACCGATCAAAAAAAATTTGTCATGATAAGTTAAATAATGCTTTTGAGGTCTGTGTTAATTACTATAAAAACAAATATTCATAACTCAAGACACCAAAGCAATGCAACCCGTTTTGAAAGAAGTGAAATGCATGTTGGTTGCAAAAGAAGGAACAAGATTTTTTTCTTGATATGAATTGGGGATATTATATGACCTTGGATTTGATTGGGCAGAAAGATAAAGTTGGGTAGTGTTAGTTCTTTTTGGTGTAGGAAGAAGATTATAACAATTTCTATATCATGTCCACACTGTTTTTCTGTTGCCCGTCTCCATCCGGTCTTACTGTATCGGTTAAGGGAGACTAATCCGGTGACGAATTTTGTTATCCTCTTCAATTTTATTGTACCGTTAAAATAAATCACAAAAAATGTTTATAAGAAATTAAGAGTTTTAAGTTGAAGTTCTACATTCTTCATTATTCAGAAAAATAATAAAGATGTTTAGTGGCCATATTGTGTTATTCACTTCTTCGTTATTTGAAATAAAGAGCTTTAAGGTTTCAAACCCTCAAGAACATCAACATAATGGTTCATGTTTAACAAATCATTTCCCTGTTGATCATCATCATTTGTAACTCACATTTTCATCATCCAGTTTGTTTATCTTCTTTCTAGTGGTAGTATTTATTTTCCACCTCCTTCTTCTTCTTCTTCTGAGATTCAACAACAACTATAATTTCTGATATTGGTGGTCTTAATAGAAATTTTGAAAAAAAAAGACTCTGATGTCGTAAAGCTTTCTGTCAAGAGAAGAAAGTTTCATGTCGATAATATAGATCTGTTTGTGAAAGTGAGGACATGATTTCTCTATTTTTCTGTATCTATTTACATTGTTTCTTTTTTATTTTGACTTGATTGTGGAATGTGTAGAAAGATTCAGAGTTTATGATATGATGTTTGGTTATTAATGTGTTTTTTCTTTGTATTTTATGTTATGGAATGAGATGTGTGAATTTAATTAGTGCTTTAGATTTCAGAGTTTTTTTGTTAGTGTTGGTTCAAGATTTTAATGGATTTTGTGTACGTAGGTAGCTTCATCTTTGATTTCTTTCTAAATGATTTTATGGCTTGAGGGTTGTTTTTGGATTTCTGATCTTTAAAAAAGAGAAGTGGAAAGAGGGTTCATTTGTATGATATTCATATTCATTGGATTACGATGTGTTTGTTTTGGTAGATTAATGCTCGAGTTTTTTACCCTTTGTACCTTGTGTCAGAATCATCTTATACTGTGGTGTTAGCTGGACAGAGATACGTTTTTTTGGTATATTGATGCTTGAGTATGTTACATTGGTCACTCTAAGAGGTCCACTTTCAATGCAAATGTTAGTGGGTGTATATAATTTCATCTGCTTGTTTATACATGTAGTCTACAAATAAATGGTACTGGTTAAATTCTTAAGTTGGCTGACATGATGTTTGTTTGTAGGATAGATTGTGATAAAGGTTGAAGAGATGTCCATGTTCAAGTGTAAATAGAATGTGTTTTGTAGTGTAGTATGTTAAGTTTATCTCATGTGGTTTTAGTTCCTATTCCTAGATTAGTTTCCTTATTAAAGATTTCATACATGGTGACATTATTCTTGTTTTTTTTGTTGTTCAAAAATTGGAAACTGAGCCAGTCGATGAACGTAGGTTTGTTGCCGAAAACACTGGAACTGGAGATAATGTTGCTCCTTACATTCAAAATTCTCCAACTGGAGATGAAAATAATGAAGCTCATCCTACTACCCAAGCTGTTGATCCCCCAACAATATTAATAGAGAACTTTGATTTATTTTGTCGATGGATCAAACCGGAAACGTACCGACATTATCTCTATTTGACTATGATTATAGAGAAGTACTAGTGATGTTATTAGTCTAATTTCTCATTAACATGTGAAAGGTGAAGAGTACCAAAAATAAATCAGGTTGTTGAGATATATAAGTCTTCGTTTACATTTTAAGTTCAGTTGTTATTGTTTTCTTTATGTATCTATATGTACTCATGAACACGAGATTATGCCATCTGACTATTAATTTTGCTAACAGTTGAGTGCCATGCCAAAAATATTGTCATGCCCTTAGTTGTTATGTATATGTATGTACACTTATATGTAGTTACCGAGTCTAATGTAACTATTTTATATGATTGAAGATAAAAAGAACGTTGAAGATGAAAAAGAAGTTGATAAGTAAAACACCGAAGATTGGCTAGATAGCTTAGATGACGTCACCAAAGTCAGACTAGCCTTTGAAACTATTGCATTGTTGGGGACAACTCTTTCCAGTTTTCATAGCATAGATGGGGGAGACAAGTATTTTTGTAGACACCGGTAACCTGCCACATCAATCTGTAGGTTGTTAGAATCATTCCACATTGTTATCTCCGAGCATCCTTTGACATTACCATGCATGCATAAAGTCAACAAAGTTCGTGGCCATCAAGGATGAAAAAGCATATGAGGTTCATAAGTGGAAAGAAAACAAGTGTGCATTCATGAAGTATTCGCTAACATAAAAATAAAAATTTATGTTTGATGGTTTGAATCTTTAATGTAAAATGTGTTCTCCTCAAATTTTCGTTGATATAATATTTTATGTTGATGATCTTATACTAGGTTTGATGTTAAGCAAGTTTCATGCATTAATTGTTAGAATTAAAAAGTGATTTTTTATCTTGTTTTGTTACCTAATTATTTTGATGGGATCAAAGGGCCACTAGCCTATATTGAGGGTGGAAATAACAAATTCACTTTTCATTTCTATGTGTATGAGAAACCTTTGGTTTGTCTCACATGGGATAAACCAAGGATGAAGTCTATCTATATTACCACTAAAGTTGCTTCTAAGAGAAAATACTTGTGGATTGGATATAGACTAAGGGAATGGGCTAGTTGGCAAATTCACACATGTGCGGTGCTTCGCACCGAAGCACGCACGCGGACCGCGGGCTTGCGGAGCTTGTGTGTGCTTGCGTGTGTTTTTGCGTGAGCTGGCGTAAGCCGTCGTATGCTTGTCGTGAGTCGACGTGTGCCCAGCGTGTGCCTATCAAGACTTAAAGGTTTTTTATTTTAAATTCCTATAATAAATAAAAACCGTTTTATTATTTATGAGAATTTATGGGAATTAAATAAAAAGATTTTTCATAAATACAATTCAATTCTCTTCTCTAAAATTTGTCTATAAAAGAAAAAGGAAATTTCATTTTCAACTTACCCCAGTCGCAGCTACTATCCTGATGACTTTTCCCCTCTTCTCGCTTTGATTGCGCACGTAGTTTTATTTTTCTTAAATTTCTTATTCTGTTGTTAAGTTCGCAACGGGCCAACGAGTTTTTGCTAGCTGGGTTGGTATCAGGTGGTTTTATCCTGGATTCGATTTGTCCTCACTAGTGGTATAGCAACACTCTTTCTAGAGGTGTACCCGACAAATATCGAGTTAAGGGCAGTCTGTTGAACAGGTGACTCCATTTTCCTTTGTGTGTGATTGTCTGAGTGTTCTGTTTTTCTAATGCATAACCCATTTCAAGTGTTTTGTTCAGTTTGTTCATTGTTACAGGATTTTCTCCAACAATCTTAACTCGATATTTAATTAATTTTTGTAACAATGGAAGCAACATCAAGTCATGGACCTTGGTCGCGTGCAAAAATAGGATACACTGCGTATCACAATGATCTTGTTAATGATTTACCAACCCAAGCCTTTGTTAATTTTCAAGCACTATGCTGGTTATGTGACGGTTACGGAAAAGGATGGTAGGGCTCTTCTTTACTGGTTTTACGAGGTTTCTAGTCAACCTGAGAAGAAACCTTTAGTCCTTTGGTTAAATGGAGGTCATGGTTGTTCTTCTGTTGGATATGGAGCAACACAAGAGATTGGTCCTTTCACTATGGATAAAAGTGGAAGCTGGAACCGAGGATATGAGTTTCTCTCCTGCTGCGGAACCAATTGGTGTTTTGGGCAACAGCTATTTCCGATTTTACATACAAAGTCGTTCATGACTCTTAAGCAAGTAGCAATACATCTTCATCATCTCCAACTCCAAATCCAGCTGTTACTGCCCATGATTTGGGTTCTTCTCCAACAACAAATGCAGTCAAGTTCTGGGCTTACTTCACATTTGTGATGTTACAGATTCAACGAATTGAAGAAGCTATCCAAATCGAAGAAGCTGATTTTCTCTGAGGTGAAATAGAAAATTAGGGCTTCAATTAAATTTGAGTTTGAATGAAAATTGAAGTGTGTATTAGACCATTAAGGGATGGAGAACGAGTGGGTTATGATTGAATTGATGTTTTGGGGCTTTCTTAATGAAGAATTGAAGAGTTGGGGTTTTTTTGTTCTTCCCCAAATCGTAATTAGCCATGAAATCAGAACTGGTGATTGCGAATCAATGGGTTGAGGCTGTGAAGAACATTAAGTTTAAATGGGTTTACAACAGGGGAGAGTTGATGGATTTTAGTTCAAATCTAAATCCCTAAGAAAGTGTAGTTGCTGCTGGTAACCTGAAACCAGATAATAATGGGTTTGATTAGTTGGAGGTTTTGAACGAGAATAATTCAAGAAGTTGAATGTCTTCCGAAATGGAGCTCACTGCCATTCGAATTGTGATAAAGGGTTGGTGGTTTTGATGTGATTTGGTAAGCAAGAAAGAGTGGCAGATTACATGTTCGATTTAATGTCTGAATGACTCTTCTATTTTGTCCATATCGAACTGTTCAAGGCATGATGCACAGCTTTTCGTGGTCTTTGAAAAATCATTCTTCCCTGCTATGTGAAGCTTCGTTCTTCTCCTACTACTCCGTTCCGTGACCTGAGTTGTTGGTTTTATAAATGTTGATTGCAAATCCATCGATCCATCAGTCGTTGCCGGGAAATGGAAATAGAAACTGTAACTTGTCGTATGGACCACTGAAGCAAGGTGGCTAATGAGATTGATACTAAGCCACTCTTGTCTGCCTTTGTGTAGCTTAAATTCGCTTTGCCACTTCACTTGGACTGTGTTCTTGAAATCGGGTATTTCGGTATAAAAGAAGATGTGTTGTTGGAGAAGAAGGTGATACACTAGGTTAAAAAGAAGAATCTGGAAAAAGACCATTTTGCCCCTTCTCCATACATGTGGCTCGCATGCTTGTCTAGATATTTCCTTTATCTCTACTATTTATTCCTAACAAAATTATAAAGGATGACTAAATGGACTTGGGCACTCAATTTGGATTGGGCTCGAGTTTAAGGTCCTAGAAAGGTGGTCATCCGGGGTTCGTTTGTTTCCTTCGTCTTCGTCGGACAGAAGGTGTTCAATTCGTGTTTGATTGTGACTCTGGGTTATCAGCTTCTGGTGGTTTTCGGATGAAGTTTTCTTGGTCGTTAAATTGCCGAATTTTCGGAGGCAGTTTTCTTGGTCGTTCTAAAGGAAGCAACAGAAACTGAATATGGACGAATCATAATATACAGGTATGATTTATTAATTATAATCATAATATATTTTAATATATGAATCGTATGCATGATGTGTTGAAATTATTAAAACGGTTAATACACTCAAATTAATAACCGTAGGTCACGTTTGATGAAACGTAATTGTGCACTAAAATTTATGCACTAAATTTAATGCATAAAATCAAGACAATTATTATACGCATAATAAAATGTAGTTATCATGCACTAAAATAATTTAACGTGAAGCATGCGTGAGTGTTGATTATTTGATTTTAAATAAATCATGTTCATAATATAATTAGGAAATAGTTTTTAGAAATCGTAAGGATTTTATTTATAGAGAAATAAAAAAAATAATGCTGAATTATTATGAAAAATCAAAAGAACAAGTTTTTTGGTACAGTGTCTGAAGTCAAATTCGTAACCAATGTGAGAGACTGGTGGGTAGACTCTGATGCTACCGAACATGTCCGCGGAAACAAAGATGTGTTCACCTCCTATCAGAAGGTAGGGGAAGGAGAAAATCTCTATATGGGTAACTCGTCCGCAACACAGGTTGCGGAAAAAGGCAAAGTTGGGCCGAAGCTCATTTTTGGCAAACCTATCACATTAAAGAAATTGTTCATGTTCCGGACATCTGTAAAAATTCTTGTATCTTGTAGTATATTAGATGATAAGGGTTTTCATGAGTCTGAGAAAAATAGTGTAACTCAATAGAAAAGAGATATAAGACATAGGGTTTTTTACAAATTAAATGTAACCTCAATTTAAATAAATAAAATTGATTCCTTTTATGGTTGTGTGTTATTGAATGTTTGACTTGACAGACTTGGTCATGTTTTTCAATGATTAATCTGGTGAGCATAGGTTGCATTCCCTAATTTAATTTGGAAAGTAAACATAAAGGTTAAATATGCATAAATTAAATTATGCTAAAATGTCTTATAAGAAAAATGTTCAGGAAAAATTCTAAACCCTTGGAATTAATTCCTCAGACCTAGTTGACTTGTCTCAGTTCAAACTAGAGGTGAAATTATAATCCCTTAAGGAGATGATAAAACCATGAATTAGTTCAGGACTACCTGCGAACTTGTGGGGGGAGGCCGTCCTCTCAGCTTGCCATGTCCTGAACAAAGTACTTATTAAAGGATCAGATATATCTCCAAATGAATTATAGAAAGGCAGACAACCCTATTTTGCATACTTCAAAATTGTGGGGTGCTTGACTAAGGTTTCTATCCCTCCACCTAAAAGAACATAGATATGACCCCAAAACTGTTGATTGTGTCTTCATAGGATATCCTGAACACACTACATAAGATTAGGGTTGTGAGTTCTGATATTTTAGAAAATTGGTCTGAATACCAATATGGAATCTAGAGATGTTATGTTCATTGGAAAAATTATTTTCCTTTGAAATCTGAATCTCGCATGATATGTATTGATCCCCTAGATGTCCTTTCTACTTGTCAGACAATACTTCTATAGGAAGATGAAGTTGAGCCTAGAAGAGGCAAAAGATTTATAATAGAAAAAATCTTTTAGAGGATGAAAATTTTGATCATGTAATGTTCTCTAGTGGATTTTAAAATAAATGAATCTGACAAGTGTGTTTATACTAAAATTGTCAATGATGCCTGTGTGATTGTATGTTTGTATGTTGATGATATGCTTATACTGGATACAACCATAGATGTATTTTATTCCACTAAGAACATGTTGAATGAGACCTTGACATGAAAGGCTTAGGTCCCTCAAATGTAATCTTAGGGATGAAAATTAGAAGAGAGTCTAATAGATATTCATTATATTGAATATGTACTTAGAAAATATAACCAGTTTGATATGAGCAATGGGATGCACTTTTTAGAGTGTTAAGGTATCGAAAATACACTTTAAACTTTGTTTGAGTTATAAGAGATATTCTGCAGTCCTTGAAGGATATTGTAATGCAAACTGGATAGCAGACTCAGAGGAGTCTAAATCTACGAGCGGATACGTCTTCACTCTAGGCTGTGGATCAGGGTCTTGGAAGAGTTCCAAACAGACCTGTATCTCTCGGTTCACTATGGAACCGAGTTTATTGCGTTAGATAAAGCAGGAGAGGAAGCCGTTTGGCTAAGATGCTTTTTAGAAGACATTTCTCTCTGGCATAGGCCTGTGCCAGCTATATCTATACACTGCGATTGTCAAGTTGCAATAGCTAATGCTAAAAACATCAATTATAATGGAAAATTCATTCATATTCGGAGAAGACACAATTCTCTAAAACAACTAATCTCGAATGACGTTATTTCTGTTGACTTTGTGAGGTCTAAGGAGAATATCGCGGACCCTTTGACGAAAGTATTGTCCAAGGAGATAGTTAGTAATGCATCGAGGGGGATGGGACTTAAGCTCATCAATTAAAACTTGTCATGAAGGATACTCAACCTTGCTGACTGGAGATCCCAAGATCAAGGTTTTGAATGAGTCAACTAATTTGTGGCAGGTAAAAATTAAACACTTTCAGAGAATTAATTTCTTTGTCCCTTTCCTATGGTGTAGACGTGATAGTGTGACTGCATGTGAAGATGACTTATTGTAAAGTCTTAATGAGTTCTATAGTTTCAATTTAAGATTGAAATGGGGTGTAGCAGTTAACACTCTTGATAGAACTCACCTATCTGAATGAGGAAGTGGGTCGCTTCCTATGAGAACTGAGCTGATTCTCTATGCATTCTGAGAAACGGGATATGTCCAGGGCCAAAACGGACACAACGGCGTGAACTTAACAGCACTCTTGAGAGATATCTCGCATAAGGAGCTATTGATGAATTACACCAAATGATGGCAGTTCAAGACATCGCGTTCACTGTCCATCAAGTAGTTCCGGTACTTCTCACTAAGCAAAGGTTCAATTCCATATGGTCACTTATTGCTTAAGAGGTATTTCTCGTTTTTCGGTTTTCTGATTTATCGCTTTCTTCATTCATGTGGGGGATTGTTAGAATTAAAAAGTGATTTATTACAAAAAATTGTTTTTTTACCTAATTTATCTTGATGGGACCAAAGGGTCACTAGCCTATATTGAGGGTGGAAATAACAAATCCACTTTCCACTTCTATGTGAATGAGAAACCTTTGGTTTGTCCCACATGGGATAAACCAAGGATGAAGTCTATCTATATTACCACTAAAGTTGCTTCTAAGAGAAAATACTTGTGGATTGGATATAGACTAAGGGAATGGGCTAGTTGGAAAATTCACACATGTGCGGTGCTTCGAACCGAAGCACGCACGCGGGCCGCGGGCTTCCGGAGCTTGTGTGTGCTTGCGTGTGTTTTTGCGTGAGCTGGCGTGTGCCCAGCGTGTGCCTATCAACACTTAATGGTTTTTTATTTTAAATTCCTATAATAAATAAAAACCTTTTTATTATTTATGAGAATTATGGGAATTAAATAAAAAGATTTTTCATAAATACAATTTAATTCTCTTCTCTAAAATTTGCCTATAAAAGAAAAATAAAATTTTATTTTCAACTTACCCTAGTCGCAGCTACTATCCTGATGACTTTTCCCCTCTTCTCGCTTTGATTCCGCACGTAGTTTTATTTTTCTTAAATTTCTTATTCTGCTGTTAAGTTCGCAACGGGCCAACGAGTTTTTGCTAGCTGGGTTGGTATCAGGTGGTTTTATCCTGGATTCGATTTGTCCTCACTAGTGTTATAGCAACACTCTTTCTAGAGGTGTACCCGACAAATATCGAGTTAAGGGCAGTCTGTTGAACAGGCGACTCCATCTTCCTTTGTGTGTGATTGTCTGAGTGTTCTGTTTTTCTAACGCATAACACATTTCAAGTGTTTTGTTCAGTTTGTTCATTGTTACAGGATTTTCTCCAACATTAATGGTCCATCTATATGATATATTTTATGTTTATGTACTGTAGTTTTTCTTTTGAGAAATTATTTGATGTCTCACAATCTATCTTAATTTATATAAATCCAAATTGAATCCATTATAATCCAAAATTATATATCCATAAGAATTTAGAATTATTCTAAAAAACCTTATAAATCCACTAGATTAGGGTAAAAATATACTTCCTCAGCCTCACATATAGGCGGAAAATATAAAATTTGTTAGTTTAACAAAAAGAATTAATTTCACAAGTATCCATTGTTTATCCAGTTTAATGCTTTATCATATACTCAATACTAGATACATAATCTTAATTGTGATGATATTCATACTCTTTAACCAAGAGTAAGGGTATATATATGAAAATAACCTTTTTATAATTATATTTTCATCTATCTAATGGGACAAAAGAATTTTAAAAAAATTTCATTATAAATAAGACGAATAAAATAATTTAATTATATTTATATAAATCTTGATCCAATACATCCTGTAAAGATGGCAGTGAGTATTATTATTTTTATTATTTTATTATCTTCAAAAAAAATAAAAGTTTCTAATATTGTCCTAATTTTTTTATAAAATTATCCATCTTTGCTAGTAATGGTTTTAAGTCTATCAATTTGTTATCATAATTTTTCACGAAGCTTTATTTTCGACATTTAAATGTGTACGGGGATGTTGCAGCAGAATTAAAAACACATATCATAAAACGGTTTTGCAAGTTACTACCAAATGTAATTTATAGAACTAAGTTTATACCACTTCACCAACAAAAGTGCAACATCAACACAACAAAAGGCAAAAACATATATTGTAATAAACGAAAATTTACAAGAAACAATACACGCTTCGTAGCAGCACAATTCCCAAAATCCATAGCCAAAGTTGCTTGTAACCGCTCTTATACTATACAAGCCAAAAACCTAAGTTGAAGACCTTGTAAATTGTAACCATTACTATTACTATTACTATTACTATTACTATTACTATGACATTTAGTCAGTCATACCATACAAATTCTCTTTTGACTCCTCATACCCAGTTTGCTTCCTTGAATCGTAAGTGAGCATGACAAACACTGAGTGGAATGTTCCGGTTCACCTCCCCATTAAAGTTGCATTTGTTTCAACAACGATGTTGCAATGTCGAATAAATCAGCTTTTTAGAAACTCCTCCTATGTAATAAACCAACAAACAAAAAATGTCCACAAGAAAGGAAAATATAAACAATGATACTCGATGATCGACGGCCAAGAAAAAAAAAATGATATTCCAACAATCAAATTAAGAAACAGAAGCAAACCCAAATATTCACTCGACAAAGAATTGATGGTTTTAGTAGATTGTTGAATGCACTAAAGCACAATAAAAGATCTTAGAACTTAATCAAAAGAATGAAAGTGTTAGCATGATTTATAAATGGGGATATTATATTTAACGGGCTGATCCTATTACATATAGGACAAATAAATCTTAACCGATCCTAATCGTCAAATCATTTAAATAGTATCCTTGATGGTGCCCATATAAATCACGAGTGTTAAATCTAGTTTCTTTTCCTTTTTCTATAATATATAAACGATCGCTTAATGCAGTATAATACAAAGAAACTGACATACATGAGTAAGTTACGGTGGTCACAAACCTCAATTTCCACCACACAGCTAAAATCATGGAAATTCAATGCTTTCTCTTAACCAAAGTCGAAAAAAATCTCACAGCTGATCTATGTCCATATTACACATGAACAATTTTCGTGCACTTGGATCAAACAGCTAGAAAGTCAACTAGTGTGCCTAATGCCTGTAGGTTAACTACTTAACCCAAAATGAAGTACCTAGGGATATACCATGGGGTCTAATGTTAACACTAAGGAAAAATGTCAAGGGCAATAAGTTAACAACATACTCGTTAGGAAAGGTTGATGAGAAAATACATAAGCTTGAACAGACACATGTAGTTGATATCTACCCAATGTAGTTTAGATACATATGAAAACTGTGGAGGGATACCGATGATGTTCTCATGTTAGAAAATTGGGTTACATTTGAGGATAAAAAGTACACAGAGAATGATATATTACTGGTTTTAAGGATCTTTTGATTTTTTAGACAATAATTCGATCTTTTTAAGTAAACTTGTGAATAATATATCAACGAATTATACCTTCAGGATTCAATGAAGCCCTAAAACTGTAATCGAATTAAAATATTGTACTTTCTTAATCCGAGCAAAACACATTATTCAGAAGTTCACGGTGATGCTATTAGAAGAAAAAGAAAACAATATATTTTGATGTAATTGAATAATAATTTATTCATCATTATTTATAGGGTATTTTACATCTGTTCGAGATACATGTTCATCACCAACAAATACCTTAAAACAGAAATCAATGGTGGTTATTGTGGAAAGGACGCATCTTTTGAATTCAAACCAAAGCCGCATTAGGTTTTGTCGAGAGGACGTATCATTTCGGGGTTGGCGCCCTCACTAGTAAGAATTATATTATCTTATCCCTAATACTTAGTATTTTAATTTTTAATGATTTATTTCTTCTTCTTCTTTTCTTTTCTATTTTTTTTTTATATTTTTCTTTTGATCTATTTTTGTTTCCCTTAAAACAAATCAAATGGTGAAAAAAAATATCAAGCAAAATTTTCTTGAATTTTTAAAAAAAAAAATTGGGTTCAGGAATAATCCGCCAATACGGAACTTGTATGATGGCCGATTGTTCCCAAAATCAGTGGATGTGGACAACCATATCAGCCGATTCTTGTTAAATAATATACTCGTTTTTGTGGATGTCTTTTTTAGGATGCAATTGGCATATAAAATGCATCTCACAGGTCGATTTTGGTTTATATAAATCTTTGAAAATCATATTCAGACCAGAATCGACATATTTCTACATCGTATATGTTGATTTTGGTTCATGTTCTTCATTCATGATGAACAACATCCTCAAACGGCAGATAAGTCACTAAATACCTATCGATTCTAATTTACTAAACTCATTTTTCTGGTATTTTTAAAAAATAAAATCGGTGGACATGAACTTATCTATTAGCCGATTGTAAACAATCGACAAATAAAATGCTTCCACTCTACCGATTTTAGTTTAGATAAAAAAAAAATAAAAAATCATATTGATACTAGAATCGGCAGATGTTCTTCTTTGTACCTGCTGATTCTGGTTCATATTTTCAGTCACGTATAATCAACGGCTAAATCACTAAATACCGGCCGCTTCTAGTTAATCTTTCAAAAACAAAATTAAAATAAACGAGTAGAATACTAACAAAAAGTAGAAATAATAGAATCCCATATACTAAATACCTGCCGATTCTATTAATCTTTTAAGTATTGCTTACAACTTTGACAAGAAAAAAAGAACTATAACTTATAACGAGACAACTAAATCAATCAATAAAATGTTCAGTCGCTGTCAACCTGAAAACGGCAAAGCGGGCAACAGTTACTTTCTTGCAGCCAAGGTACAAGACAGTCTTCATGGAAGAAATGAGAGCACGGCATGTATGTAATTACTGTTCCAACCTCAAAATCCTCCATACAAACTACACAAGTGGTAGAACTTGTACTACTGCCACTACTACTACCGGTCACTCTGCAGTATTCCTCTCGTTTTAATTCAGCAATAGCAGATGCCGATGCATTAACTTTTACTTTATTACCGTCATCCATGGATAACGTCGCCACCAAATCCGTCATTGTCCCTCCCCCAATACTATAATTAATATCTCCACCACCACTCCACATAGTTAACGCATGATCAATGTTTACTTCTAAACGAGCAAACACTACAAAAGAATGACGATCTTCAGCTGCTTTAGCAGCGGTAGGAACTACAAATTTCGTAATCTCTTCTATCGCATATTGGAGACATTCCTTAGGAGCATCCAACTCGTAGAGCAAATTATAGACATATCCCCTGGTGTTGTAAGGTAACAACAAACTATCGATACTATCTCGTAGAGAAATATCTCGGTTCTGTGGATCATATTGCATAACAAATCCGTCATATCCTAAATCCGAATCCCAAGGAGGGATAATAATACTATTACTCTCCTTCTTTGTTAAACAAACTACAATAAATCCAAGGTTAGACTTCACTGATGATGCCCCTGGATGAAAATTGCTGCCTAGGTGCTTCGACTCTAGATGGAGGGCGTAGTCGAGACGAGATCCGTGATATGTTATGGTAGCAGCCATGGTTAGAAAAAGCAGAGAAGAAGAATGGAGGTTTTTAAAGGGGGCTCTAAAAGAAATTAAGTTTCTTTCTAATATTCTTTATATTTATAGTTTGTATACAAAGCACAAATCGAGTTCGAGTCGAAAAAGGAAGTATTTTGAGATTCTAAGATAAGTGATTTTCCGGAAAATTCCAAATTTACACGGGATTAGCTTGGTCTCCGGAAGGTTCTCTCGGTGATTTCTAAGATAAGTGATTTTTCGAGTAGTTTCTTTTTTTCCCCGCAAGCGCTGAATTCACAATGAATAAGGATAGGAGGAGGAGGATCCAGCAACGAAAACCCAAACAGGGTATTAGAATTGAAGAGAAGAAGTGGGTTGTTTTACAATGAAGACAACCAAAGCCTTCTCCCACAGCAACAACTAAATATTACCATATCAGAATTCATCCAACCTTCTTCTTCAGAATCAGCTAGAAAATCTAATGAGTTTGATCCAAATCAACAACCCCAAACAGAATCCGAAGTGGGTTTATCAGTTATTAACAAAGAGGAGGAGGAGGAAGTGCGAGAAAGATTGAAATCTAAAGATGAAGTTGATGATATTCTTAGTCGGTTAGAAGATATTAAATTGGTAGCCCAAGAACCCAATTTATCACAAGAAAACTTGAGGTTAATGATAAGTTGCAGGAAAAGGTAAATATTTACAATGATATTGAGTCTTGACACATCAATGTGGGCGGAACCAAAATTTATCAGTCTAATAATTCTGTAAAGCAAGATTTTTCGTTTCATGTCAGGGTTGTTCTTTGCATGCAGATACAAGCAATGGAGGCTATATATGGCGAAAATGTCATTGTACTTGACAGAGAAGACGGCTTACGGTCTTTCAAGTTTGCAAGTACCCACCAGTTTAATCTGCACTGCAGATAAACTCATTAAACAATCTTATTTTCTAAATAATTGAAGTGTCCGATAAATTTGTTATGTCAACTAAGATCGACTCATTTTGTGGAGAGGTCGAATTTGGTGGAATATGCAGTGAATCAATGGAAACAACTGATAATTCCAACGGATTCCTTTACTCCTTCAAAGTTCGGTATCTTCCCCCAATCGCATTAACATGTTTACTACCCAAGGCATACCCTAGCCATTCTGCTCCTTTTTTTTACCATCTATGTTCAATGGCTGGATGCTATGAGGATATCGAGCTTGTGTCAAATGTTGGATACGATTTGGACGGATCAATCAGGGCAGGAAATTGTTTATCCATGGGTGGATTGGCTACAAAATTCATCTCTCTCCTACTTAGAGTTTGATAATGGAATAGTGCTTGCTTCATTTGAAAAGGCTGATGATGCTGGAGATAGACGTGCCATTTCAGAGAGTGTCTCTCCAGATGTAGATATACCTTTAATACTGAACTATAATGACGACAAATGCAATGAAAAATTCCGCCAAAACCTACATGAATGCTGCATTTGTCTAAGTGAATATGCAGGTATCTCAAATTTGTAATCCATAATCTAGTTTGTTGTGCACAACTTTACTATTTGAGTGTATAGTTGCACTGAGTTGATGTGACATATCGCCTTTTTACAGGCATCAAGTTTGTAAGCTTGCCGTGTAAGCATTCTTCTGTCGCAATTGCCTGGAGACATATTCAACTATGCACGCAAAGGAAGGCATGGCAATACTATGTCCGCAAATAAAATGCAGGGAACTAGTTCCACCTGGTTTGGTTAAAAGCTTGCTTGGGGGTGAAAATTTTGAACAATGGGAGTCACTATTGTTTCATAAGACACTTGATTCATTGTCTGATTTAGTTTATTGCCCTAGATGTGAAATGGCTTGTTTAGAGGACGAGGACCACCTTGCCCAATGTCCTAAGTGCTTCTTTACCTTCTGTGGTCTTTGTAGAGATCGAATCTATGTTGGAGTTCAATGTATGACATCAGAAGAGAAGCTTAAGTTGTTGCAAGTGACTACATATCTTAGTCCAGAATGTCTATTTCTAAGATTACTTGATTTATCAAAGCTATGTAAATATCTGATATGTTCTGTTATTACCTGTGTAGAATCGTCAGCCTGTAATGAAAACTCGAGAATCGACTAAGCAACAGCGTAAAGAACTGGACATGATAAATCAGCTTTATAATGTGGAGGAAATAAAGCGCATTGCTAAGCAGTGCCCTACATGCTTGATGGCAATTTCCGGAACTGCAGGTTGTAACCACATGCAATGCTCGAGATGTGGGCAGGACTTCTGTTATAAATGTGGCGAGGCATTGACAAAGGATATTGTTACTGCAATAATAATTGTGGCCTTTTTGACCGTGATCGTCGTCAGGAGCTACAGGCGGAACGATTGCGCCGGGAGCGTCAACGGGAAGCCCAGATGATATAACGAGAGGCAGTACTGTTGCATAAGGAGCGGCAGTTACTAAGTCAGAGACTAGCTGAAGATCCAGCAAACCATGCTCACTCATGTCCAATTTGCCGCCAAAAGAATGCAAAGGTGAGCGAAATGAACTTTTTTGCCTTTTGCAAATAAAATGACTGATATATATATAAGAGAAATCCAATTAGTAATATATTTGTAAGGTGGAATTCGTTATGAAGGTCCTGTGATATTCTTGGATGAGCGCTACACTGATATATTTATTTTGTTGCAAATGAAACAGGTACAGAATAACAACCACATTTTCTGCTGGTCTTGCCAACAGCATTATTGCTACTTGTGCCAAAATACTGTTAAACGAAGCTCCCAACACTATGGACCCAAGGGTTGCAAACAACACTCAGCTGGATGAAAATGAAATTTGGACATAGCTAAAAGTAAAATTGATTGTGTCGGTATAAAGATACTTATGCGTCCATCCCCTTAGTAATTGATACTTTTTTGCTCCCTCGGTAATAGTTCGTATGGTTTTGCGTGAGGCATAAAAGGTAAGGCATCCATATTCATCATTTTAGACCGTTCAATTCATTCAATCTTAAACTGTTTCTTCTTTTTTGTCTATGAATTGTATATATATGGTATCAAAATGTTAACATTGTACATAACCAATTCCGACTAACTGGAGGATACATGATGCTATCATGGTCTACGTGAGTATAGAGCTGTACAAAGAGGGCAAAACCTTCATTTTAAGTGATGTCATGAGAAGTGAAACAAGTAAAAAGTACATAGAAAAAATAGCTTGACAATGTTCGAAATAGATGACAGAATAAAATTGTTACCTTCCAATTTAGCCTCGAAATTTTATAAAACAGCAGCATTCATGAATTGATGGTTCAATACAGCTTCTGCAACTGGTCGCTTAAGAAAGTCTGGATTCAGCATTGCCTGGACCATTTGAACTAAGCCATGTAAGAGAAACAAACACTGCTAGCTAGTTTAGGTTGGGAACCTTAATTATATTAAGGGTGCAAATCAAAACTGTTCTTTTAGAATCCAAGTCACTCCTTCGGAAGAACCTTGAAAGTTGAAACAGAAATAAAAGAATCTACCGTTTAGAACCAGGATTTACATGGCTTAGAAAATTGGGGACTCTAATCGCTCTTAGCATTTAGTATAAAATTAAATTATAGATTGAATATTTATTTAGAGATACTAATATCAATGATACAAGAAGAAAATGTGGATGATTGCAATAAATTCGCAAAGTTATAGTGTGTGACCTGAAGTAATTGCCAACCAGAACCGCCATTTCTAATAGGCAGTCATCTGCAAGTCAGATCCTGAAAACCAGACAAACGAAAAAATGAAGACAAAGAGAAATCTTCGTATTATCAATTGTTGTCAATACTTGTAAACGCCTAAGCCAATGTTCTGTCGTCATCTCAAGTTCCCCACATCTCTCAAAAGAGATAATAGGGAGCCCAAAATTAAGCTTACTGCGTGACCGCAGACATAGGATATAAGAGTGCTTACTCTCTAGCAGCCTGGAGATCAAGCTGAAAGGTGTTTGCAAGAAGCCTCTGCAAGCAAAATCTTAATCAAGTAAGGTCTGATAAAAGAGCCACACACAATCAGTATGGGAAGATAAAGGAAGCACTTTCCTGATAAAATGCACAAACATAGCAGAATCAAGTCCTAAAGATCTCTCATCAGCAAAGGCATCCATGACACCTGTTTCGCAGAATGGAATAAAAGCCAAGTACACAAAAAGAAGACCTGCTCCATAGCTGATTTATAAAAAGCAATAAAAAAGGAAGGCAGAACCTTAAGATGTGAAACTTGAAGGATTAAACACTTATTTGATGGTATAAATAAACGTGAGAGTGTTACATGTCATCTGCTATTCCAAATGCTCTTTTCTCCATCGGACTGAAAGCAGAAGCTGATGGTGCCCATCCCCAAAGCCCCTCTGAAAGTGCTCCAGAACTTTCTTCTAGGGTTGAATTCCTTCTGCAAATGATAATTCAAGTAGCAAATATATTCTTCTCACGGCTAGATGCCAGTGATGATACCGATTAACTACAATTCATTTAACATGCTAAAGCTTTGTTGGGTGGCAACTACCATTTCCTCAAATAGTCAAACATTTATCACAGGACCAAATTAAGATAAAAAAAAATAATAGCATAACTCTGAACGATACTTTATGGTATATTTTAGCACCCGATTTTAGTGGCCTAATAATTTCTCCAAAGGCATTAGCACCCAGAAAAACTTAGTGTAATAAGTTGGAGAATAAACAACTTGCTGCAAGCCTGCAATCAACAACCAAGAATTCTAATCCTAACAAAAAGAAAATGAAGAAAAAAAGGGTCAAGAAACAAAGCCTTGCAAGAATTGACTTAGAAGAACAAATGTGGTCCGATCACATGCAAACTCTGGAACAAGATGATATGAATGAGAAGAAAGAGGTGAGTTGTTTACCATGCACCCATGTGTTATCAAACACAAAACAATTCTAGCACAACAAGAGCCTAACGCCAAAACATTTGTACTGAGGTGACAAATAACAGTCTAGTCACTCTAGTTCTTCAGCTCAATATTTGTCAATCAGTTCAAAAAACAAGCATTATGGGCAACCTACATGTGTTGCTTGAGATGAAGAAAACTATCCAGTAATGTATCAATGTTTTACACTCTTGAAAAAACAGTTAAACATGTGACTATCCAAAATGGCAATTAGGGCGAGGTGCGATTTCTATCATGTAAGGAAAAGACAATTCAACAATCTGTAATTAAACATGAATGTCTTCAGTCTAAATCTCGATAGATAAAATGAAGCCTAGATGCAGTCATGTGGACAAACTTACCTCTTGGTATCAATCCACTCTTGCACTGGCCACTTTCAGTGCTGCCCAAAACAGTTGAAGTTCATCAATTGCTACTTGACTTCACCAGCAACATAACCAAATCTCATTGACTCATAATTGATCTGCACCAATTTGCTAATCTACAACATGACACAACATACACAACAAAGATAATTAAAGCTGATTTATGACCTAAACAAAATGTTATCACAGATCTAACTAAGCAGAAATATGGTTAACTTGATTAGTGATTCACAAATTCTAGCAGATGAAACCATTAGCCAATTCAGGTAGCCAAACATAAACGTATTCAACCAGAACTATGTACAATCACATTATACCTAAATTGCAATTGAAAATCTAATCATCAGGTTCAATTACGCAGAGATCAATAAAAAGGACAAAATGTTGAGCACATTAGTCAGAAACAAGTAGATTTCACATTTCTCATTGATAATCAACCATTACATTCATAATTTCCAAGTACAAATTGAAACCCTAGTCTGAAAATTCTTTACAAAATAAAGAAAACATAAGCCTAACCCCCAAATCCATAGAGAGTTCTTCCTTGTCTCTTGAGAGCATAGACAACATCCATGGCAGTGACAGTCTTTCTTCGGGCATGTTCAGTGTAAGTAACAGCATCACGAATCACATTCTCTAAGAAGATCTTAAGAACACCACGAGTCTCTTCATAAATCAAACCGCTGATACGTTTCACACCACCTCTTCTTGCTAATCTTCGAATAGCTGGTTTAGTAATACCTTGAATATTATCTCTCAATACCTTCCTATGTCTCTTTGCTCCTCCCTTTCCCAAACCCTTTCCTCCTTTTCCTCTTCCTGACATTTTCTCTCTACACAAAATTCTCTGCTGTAAAAGTGTTTTGATTGATTTTGATTGTGTGTTTGATTTTCGGAAGAGACGAGGGATTTATAATTTGTTTGGTCAGATAACGTCTGTTAGATTAGAGTTCGATCCGTATGAAGGTTGTGTTTTCTGTTTTGATCGTTAGATTAGAAATGCTCGATGTTCATTGGTTGAAATAATGTTGTTCGGATTGAGAAATGAAATTAACTTCGGTACTTGAAGAGGGAGACTGATCACCGTTAGATTGATATTCGATCCGTGTTTAATGTTTTGGCTAGATTTGGTCCGTTGGGTTAAGAAATGCGTAGTTTAGTATGAGAGCGTCCACACTCCACGGTGCATAAAGCAACAATGCTTTCACTACGGTACTTAGGGATGCACAGGAATCGACCGAAATCGAAGGATCAAACCGAAATCGACAAAATCGTACCTGAAATTGACCGAACTGAGAATACAAAGTACAGGGTATAGGTACAAAAAAAGAGAACCGAATATACCCGGATACCATGTACAGGTTTTACCTAGGAACCGACATGTACCGGACCGAAGGAACCGAATAATGTTAACAGTTGATCAGATTTTTATAGTTTTAATCTTATCCGTTTGTTGTAAGTTAGGTTACTCGTAGGACAAAATCATCCAAACTCTGCAACAACAAGAATTCTAACAGAGAGTAGAGAAAAAGAATGGAAGCTGAAAGTTCAAGCACACATCATTCATCATATTCACTCCAACCTATTCGTTTTTATAATGAAGATATACTATTCTGTATTGATATTGGTCTTGAATCTCAAGTTGAAATAAAACTTTCTGGACCAAAAGGTCGACCTACTACTAGACTTGAATCAATTAAACAAGCTATTATTCTCTTTGTTCATTCTAAACTTACTATCAATCTTGATCATCGTTTTGCTTCCGCATCTTTAGCTCAAGTTGCTTCATGGGTAAAAGTTTACTTTTTTTCTTCTTCTTTGTGTTCATTATCTTGTTTTTTGATTAATTGATTTGCTGATAAAGGGACTTTGATTGCGAATTGATTACCAGTTTGTCTGTATTTTAATGGGTTTGTTATAAAAAAATTTAAAATTTAATTATTTGTGAGATTATGTAAGTTAGGATTTTCCCCAAATTGTGTGGAACCCTAGAAAATGAAATTAGGTTCTTAGATTCGTAATGTGCGTTGGTCCATAAGGTTTTTAACAGGTTTGGTTGTAATTGCCTAGGAAAATTTGCTAATATTATTTTGTTTGTTTTTGTTTGTATTTCTTGAAGCATCAAAAGGAGTTCAGTAATGAGGTTGGACCTGCAATTGCAGCCCTCCGGGGGTTAGTGTACTCGCATTCGCTACAAGGAAATGCAGATCTTACCCAGCTGTTAAGAATAGCAGCTCATGAAGCAAAGAAATCTCGAGCACAGAATCGTCTCTTAAGAGTTGTAAGTTGTCTTTTGCGTCAAAGAATTTATTATTTTTATCAAGTACAATCAGTAGTACTATAATGTAATCTTCAACGCTTTGCTAGTAGTATCATTTAGAGATGTGTGTCTGTTATTTTCTTCTCATTTATTTGATTAGGGTATGATCTGTAGTAGAAACTAGAAACTATTGCCAAAATGAGATTGAAATGTTACAGTGATAGTATAACTTTGATTTAGAACCATTTTCCGTCGTGATTAGTTTTGAAGAAGATAGATACTTATTAATACATTACCTGAATCCAATATTTGTTTTTGTTCGCCTTTACGAAGAACACCATACACAAATGAATCGTATGATTAAGTCTTGTATCTACAAGAACTCAAACAATTTCAACCTATCTAAGAAAATCACTTAAAGAGTAGAGGATCACACTTTTATACAAATATTAAGTTGTTGTGTGAGTGTCATGTACTAAGAGAAAAGAAGAAAAAAAAGTACAGGACCGGAACCGTCAAGAACCGAACCGAAAAGACGGGTACAGAGTACAGAACCGAACCAAGAGTATAAAGTACAGGTATACGGGTAGAGAACCGACCATATGGAAATACAGGTACACGATTCTACCAAGAACCGAGCCTAACCGACCTTTGTGCACCCCTAGCAGTACTCAAAACTTAAGCTTTTTTCTGGAGCAATGGCGATGATATTAGATTGGAATACTTCACTCTAATCGTGAGGGATTTTTATTTATTTTTTGCTTAATCAAAAAATTTATTAAACAATAATCAAAAGAATATAAATATTGATAAGCAACATCATGCATCTAAAGAATAAGCAAAAAATAATCAAACCAAACAACAATAACAAACTACTGTAGCTCTTGTATCTAAAGTAAGCAATATCAGGCATTTCATACAAAAACAAATACCTATCAGTAAATTTTTCTTTCATGCCTTTACTGAGCCCAGCACCTCTTTTGCCAAGATTGTCAACAGAGAAATTAATCTCTGTGTATATGTTGCAGGTAATCCTATAACACACCTAAACATTTACTTGAATCAACTCTCTCTAAGGTTTTAGTCAAGGATTGTGGTCTGTATTCACACAATCATGAGAAAAATAAATAGCACAAAGAATTTACGTGGTTCGGTGTTAAAACCTACATCCACGTGAGTGATTTCACTATGGAAGATGAAGATTACAAGCTTTCAAGTTAATACAATAAATCTCTCTGTTATTCTCACTAGACGCCACACTCAGAAAATGTTCAATCTTTTTTACATTGTTTTGTACTCGTATTTTATAAATAAATTGTGATAGTGGATGACAGCTCATAATACTTCACAAGTGAATTCTTCGCTAAAGATTTATTGGAAGAGAATTCATCTTCGCTGGAGCTTTACCTCGCTGGGACATTCGCTAATATTTCTTGTCGTAGTTGTCGCTGCCTCACTGCTCTCGTCCAGTAGTGATTTGCCACATGTTCTGACAACTAACATATTGGTGATATGACTGATATGTTCGCGCATTAAATGTCCAACTACCCATTCAAACTTGGGTGTGTAGACGAAGATTCCTAAGTTGCCTGAGATTTACTTCGATTTTTAACTTGTATTCATCTTTCTTGTATTTGTGCCTTGAGATGCGAACACGTGGCGAAGTATTTTTCTACCCCTACATGTTGCCTCTTCTTTTATCATCCGAGCAAGTGTAGGATGCGAACAGAATTCAAAAAGCTTTTACCTTCGCCACGTTTTCGGATTATTAGTGTGACCGCCGCCACATCCTCTTTTATTCACTTTATAACTGACACGTCTTCTCCATTAATTCCTTTCCACCCTTTCATCCGGTAGACGAGATATAAATACTTTCTTTAAACAATCCTTTCCTCATTAAATTTCATTTCCTCATTAACTTCTTCTTCTCCGCGGCAATTCTCTGTAACTCTGCCTCATTCCTTCATTAACTTCTTCTTCTTTTCTGTCATTCCTTCTGCAATCCTGTCTTTGCCTCTAATTTTCTTTAAACATGTCGCCTAAACGAAGTCCTTCTCTGCATCAATCTTCAAGGTAAGTTTTTATATTGCTATTTCTTTTCTGACGATTTGATTCTAGCTCCGATTTTGCTCCTATGAGTTTCTTATGTTTATTCTCTTCTGATTGTGCTTCTTGTTTGATGATCTTTTCAGTTCCACAGGTAAACCAGCCCCATCCATTCAGGTAATTCTCCTTTTCCTCGCTTCACAGTTTCCTTAATGCTTGATTACTCCTTTTTTACCAAGTGTTTATTTTATCATTATTATTCACAGAACATTCCTTCTGTTACTGCTGGGTCAAAGCGTCACAACCTCGTAAGCGGAAGAGTTCAAAACTCAAATTTTCTTCGCATGTAATGAACATAACTTGTACTTCTTGCTCATTCTCTTGTTTGCCTTTGTTTGTTAACTGATGAAGATAAGTTGATTTACGAAGACTGACGCTAGCAAACTTCCTCCTTCTGGTCTAAGAAAAAAGGTTCGCCAGGTAAAAAGGACCAAGGTGTTCTTCAAGTACCAATAATAATTTTTCCGAACTCGAAGCTCATTCCTTCGCAGCGAACTGAGGTTTATACCAAAAAGGTTTTTTGTTGCTAAAAATACAGAAGATGTGGTTATTGTGGAGATTCTGAAGGAAAGAAGTAATTCAAGAATGCCTTCCCCTAACAATGATTCTTCTCCTGCGAAGCCTTCCCTTACAATCCCTACAAAGCCCGAAGTCTCTAAATTGCACAAGACTTAGAAAGAGAAAGATACATGAAATAATGCACAAGCATCCACTTCTGAAAGTTTTGAAGAAAAGTGCACCCACGAACTGAACACCTGGGTGCAAATGTTCAAAGCTATGAAGGAAATAGTGGTGGTTAATCTTTCTCCACATATATGTAGTGCAATGGTGATGTTAAGTTCAGAGTCTTTTCGTTTTTTGGACGAGAGCTCCAAGGTTCAAGTGTTCCAATCATTGAGCCAAACTCAACATACGGGCCTGCTGACTTCGCTGAGTTTTATCTCCTGTTATTTATGTTCTTAGGTACTTGCCTTTTGCTTGCTGAATGTGTATTATTTTCTCGCATGAGTACAATCGAAATCTTGCACAATTGGAGTATTCTCGCCAAACTAAGATGGACTGTATTAAACTGGAAAATGAGGTGAGCAACTGAAAAAGGAGAAATCAACACTGTAAACAGAGCTAGATTCATAAAAGGAAGCTGCAAGATTTCAAAAGAAACAGAATGACGAGCTTCGCGATGAGTTTCGCATCCCTCTCTATGGTATCTTTAATATTTCTTTCCCTTTTCTACAAGTTAATACTTAAAATTGTTTTACTCCAAAAAACGTTGCGACGAGTGAGAAAGGACCGTCAAATTGTGCCAGCTGGAAAATGAGACCTTATCTGTGAAGAATGAAGAATACAAAGCTTGCGTTATGCACTTGAGCTATCATTTAAAAAATCTGGATAAAATTATTCTAAATCTTGCAGATCATCAGGCTGTCTTAAACGAGCAACAAACTATGTTCCAAAGAGAATTGAACTCCTTCAAGGATGAATGCAAGCATCATAAGACTGCTATGACACGATTATAATGATAAATCAAGAGTTGAAAGACGAGAAGAAGAAAATCTTTTTAAGAAAAAAATACATCGGGTGGAAAGCTTCACACAACACATGTAAATCTTCAAAAAGCTTAAGAAGAACTTCAAAAGAATTTGAAGGATCTTCGCGAGTCGAGAGCAGAAATGGTCGAATCTATTAAAACCAATAAATTGGTTTTAGAGGATAACAAAAAACTTTCCCGACTTCTAGAAGAAAAGGATAAAACCATCGCCCTTTACAACGGACAGTTCGGTGAAGTGATGGATAAAACCTTAGATCATCTCTTCGACACTCAATGCATGATGGCTGTTATGAAAAGCAGGCAAGAGGATGTTGAAGATGTTTGGAAATAAAAATGGTTATTACTAAAATTAATAGTTTCTTACTTAAATTAATTTTTGTTACTTTAATTAGCTTGATGGTTGCTAGGATCACTAGTCCAAACTTGGGTGGAATTATAACCATCCATTTTCACTTCTTAGTGAATGAGAAACCTTTGGTTATCCCACATTGGGCAAACCAAGGAGGAAGTTCATGCATATTACCACAAACGTTCTATAAAAGGAAAAGAACTAGTGGATTGGATATGAACTTGGGAAATGGACTAGTGGGCAAATGCATACATGTGCGGTGCTTCGCACCGAAGCACTGCAGGCCGCGGGCTTGAGGGCTTGCGTGTGCTTTTGCGTGTGTTTTTGGCGTGAGCCTTGGCGCGACCATTGGCGTGTGCCTGCGAGTGCACACGTGTACCCATCAATGAGAAAATGTTTCTTTATTTTTAAATAAATATTACCGTTTTGAATTAAATGAAAAATAAAATCATAAATATTTTTTTAATTAAAAGAATCTTAACGTTTTGTTTTAATGGGGATTTAATATTTCAAATTAAATTTTTCACCGTTTTAAAACTCAAAAGATTTCTTCTCCTATAAAAGAACAACATTGCTAAGGTTTTCGTTTACCCCAGTCGCAGCCACTGTCCTGACGACTTTTCCCCTCTTCTTACTTTGATTTGCGCACTAGAATTTACTTTCTTTTTCTTTCATCTTCTGTTAAGTTCACAACGGGCCAACGAGCTTTGCTAGCTGGGTTGGTATCAGGTGATTTTATCCTGAATTCAAGTTTGTCACTGAAAGGGTATAGAAGCATTTTCCTGAAGGTGTACCTGGCAAATATTGAGTTAAGGGCAGTCTGTTGAACAGGCGACTTCACCTCTTTGTGTTTGAGTGTGTGTGCAGTTTAATTCTAACCCTCCCTTAATCATCTTCAAGTTCTCTGTGTTTGTGTTTCTCTGTTACAGGAAGGTACTTTTCCAACAATCTTAACTCAATACCTGTGCAATCAAAAGATCTTCTGTAACAATGGCAAAGACTGATGTTGAGAGACCTCAGAAGTTTTCTGGTAAGGATTTTAAGAGATGGCAGTCGAAGATGCTCTTTTTCCTGAGTTTCCACATGCTTGATGAAATAGTGTTGAAACCATATAACAAAGCTCTGGATGCTCCTGAATCATCCAAGGAAAAAGAGACCTGGACGAGAAATAATTATTTAGCAAAAAATCACATTTTAAATTGCCTTGAAGACTCTTTGTATGATTTTTACAATGCTAAAGATGATTTTTCTGCTCACAATTTATGGTCTGCACTGCAAGAAAAATATGAAGCAGAAACTGCAGGAAGTAAAAAGTTTCTAGTTGCACGTTTTTTACAATACAAGATGTTGAATGAAAAATCTGTGGTTGACCAGTTTCTGGAGTTGCAGAAAATTATTAATGAAATCATTGCTGAAGGTATTACTATCTCTGAAAACTTTCAAGTATCTGCTGTGATTGAAAAGTTACCAAGTTCATGGGCCGAATACAAGAGAAGACTAAGGCATGAAACTGGTGAGATTACTATGATAGAACTGGGCAAGAAAATACAAGTTGAAGAGTTGCTCAAAGGACAAGAATGTCTCCTCTGCAAGAGACATGTCAAACAAAGCTCATGTGATCGAACACAGGTTTGCTTCACTCAGTCTGGACCACAACAAGCGCAAGCCTAGCCCTCAAGGAAAAGGTAAATTTCAAAAACCAAAGTCTGCTATTGGTAAGATTAAGGGAGCTTGTTATGTCTGTGGTGTGTCTGGCCATATGGCAATGCATTGTAGAAAACGCAAATATGCGAATTTTAAGAAACAAAATGTAAACTTGGCTAAAAGTAGTAAAAATGAATTTTCTGGCACGGTGTCTGAGGTTAACTTAGTTACCAATGTGAGAGACTGGTGGGTAGACTCTGGAGCTACCAAACATGTCTGCGGAAGCAAGGATATGTTCACCTCCTACCAGACAGTAGGAGAAGGAGAAAAACTCTATATGGGTAATTCTTCTGCAGCACAAGTTGCAGGAAAAGGAAAGGTTTCGCTGAAGCTTTCTTCTGGGAAAATCCTCACATTGAATGAAGTGTTACATGTACCAGACATCTGCAAGAATCTCGTTTCAAGTGGTGTGCTAGATGACAAGGGTTTTAAAATTGTTTTTGAGTCCGGAAAAGTGATTATCACTAAGGGTAGGGACTTTGTGGGAAAGGGCTATAAGGCTGAGGGCCTTTACAAATTATCTGTAATCTCTACTGAAATTAATAAAGTTGATTCTTCTTATGTTGTTGTCTCATTGAATATCTGGCATGGTAGACTTGGTCATGTAAATTATAATTCAATGAACAAATTGGCAAAATCTGGCTGCATTCCAAAATTAAATTTGGAATATGAACATAAATGTGAAGTCTGTGTAGAATCAAAATATGCGAAGAAGCCTTTTCAGAAAAATGTCCACAGAGTTTCTAATCCCTTAGAGTTAATTCACTCTGACTTAGTTGATATGAAATCAATCCAAACCAGAGGTAGAAAAAAATGGTTTGTTACCTTCATAGATGACTGTACTAGAAACTATCATATCTACTTGCTTAAAGGAAAAGATGATGCTCTTGAGGCATTTAAATTATATAAATTAGAAGTAGAAAACCAGATGAGTACCACCATTAAAACTGTTAGGTCTGATCGTGGGGGTGAATACGTAACTCCAATAGGAGAATTTTGTGCGCAACATGGCATTATTCATGAGGTAACTCCTCCTTATTCACCACAATCTAATGGTGTGGCTGAACGGAAAAACCGAACCCTTAAGGAGATGATGAATGCCATGTTAATCAGTTCACGACTACCGGCGAACTTGTGGGGGGAGGCCGTCCTCTCAGCTTGCTATATCCTGAACAGAGTGCCCCTTAAAGGAACAGAAAAATCACCGTATGAATTATGGAAAGGCAAAAAACCCTCTTATGGATACCTCAAAGTGTGGGGGTGTTTAGCCAAGGTCTTTAATCCTTCGACTAAGAGGACTAAAATAGGACCTAAAACCGTTGATTGTGTCTTTCTAGGATATCCCGAACACACCACTGCCTATAGATTTATGGTCGTGAGTTCCGATAACTCGGAAATTGGTGTGAACACCATTTTGGAATCTAGAGATGCTTCGTTTTTTAAAAATGTTTTTCCAATGAAAACTGAATCTCGCGTGATACGTGTAGATCCTCTAGATGTCCCTTCTTCTAGCCATTCATTACCGGTAGAAGAAGATGAACCTGTTTATGAGCCAAGAAGAAGTAAAAGACCTAGATTAGAAAAATCTTTTGGGCCAGACTTCATTACCTGTTTAGTTGAAACTGATCCACAAACCTATAAAGAGGCCATGACTTCGTCTGAAGCTCCATGGTGGAAAGAATCCACTATTAGTGAGATGGATTCTATTATTCAGAATGAAACCTGGGAAATAGTAGATTTACCTCCAGGGAGCAAAACCATAGGTTGTAAATGGATCTTTAAGAGAAAACGTAAGGTTGATGGAACCGTGGAAAAATATAAAGCTAGACTTGTAGCTAAAGGCTATAAACAAATAGAAGGTGTAGATTTCTTTGACACTTATTCACCTGTCACTAGAATAACTTCAATTAGGTTGCTAATTGCAATTGCTGCAATCCATAAGCTAGAGATACATCAAATGGATGTAAAAAATACGTTTCTAAATGGTGAACTAGATGAAGAAATTTATATGGATCAACCCGAGGGCTTTGTGGTGAAGGGTTATGAAAAGAAGGTGTGTAGACTTAAAAAGTCTTTATATGGCTTGAAACAAGCACCTAAACAATGGCATGAAAAATTTGATCATGTAATGTTCTCTAATGGTTTTAAAATAAATGAAGCTGACAAATGTGTTTACACTAAATCTGTCAATGATGCTTGTGTGATGGTATGCTTGTATGTTGATGATATGCTTATACTAGGTACAACCTTAGAAATCATTAATTCCACTAAGAACATGTTGAATGAGAACTTTGATATGAAAGACTTAGGTCCTGCTGATGTAATCCTAGGGATGAAAATTAGAAAGGAGTCTAATGGATTCAGTCTCAGTCAATCTCATTATGTTGAGTCAGTTCTGAAGAAATTTAACCAGTTTGATAGTAAACCTGCAAGTACTCCTTTTGACCCTTCCTGTAGACTCAAGAAAAAAAAGGCAATGGAGTCTCGCAACTTGAATATTCACGTGTCATAGGAAGTCTGATGTACTTAATGAACTGCACGAGACCAGACATTGCCTATGCAGTGAGTAGACTGAGTAGGTATACCTGTAATCCAGGACAAGAGCATTGGGATGCACTTTTCAGAGTGCTGAGGTATCTTAAATACACTTTAAACTTTCGGTTAAGTTATGAGAGATACCCTGCTGTTCTTGAAGGATTCTGTGATGCAAACTGGATAGCAGACTCAGAGGAGTCTAAGTCTACGAGTGGATACGTTTTCACTCTAGGTTGTGGAGCAGTGTCTTGGAAGAGTTCCAAACAGACCTGTATCGCTCGATCCACTATGGAATCCGAGTTTATAGCTTTAGATAAAACAGGAGAGGAATCCGCTTGGCTAATATGCTTTTTAGAAGACATTCCTCTCTGGCATAGGCATGTGCCAGCTGTATCTATACATTGTGATAATCAAGCTGCAATAGCTAATGCTAAAAACAGCAACTATAATGGAAAATCTATTCATATAAGGAGAAGACACAATTCTCTAAAACAACTAATCTCAACTGGCGTTATTTCTGTTGACTTTGTGAGGTCTAAGGAGAATATCGCGGACCCTTTGACGAAAGGCTTGTCCAAGGAGGTAGTTAGTAATGCATCGAGGAGGATGGGACTTAAGCTCATCAATTAAAACTTGCCATGAAGGATACTCAACCTTGCTGACTGGAGATCCCAAGATCAAGGTTTTGAATGAGACAACTAATTTGTGGCGGGTAAAAATTAAACACTATCAGAGAATTATTTTCTCTGTCCCTTCCCTATGGTGTAGACGTGATAGTGTGACTGCAAGTGAGGATGACTTAGAGTAAAGTCTTTATGAGTTCTATAGTTTCAATTTAAGATTGAAATGGGGTGTAGCAGTTAACACTCTTGATAGAACTCACCTATCTGAATGAGGAAGTGGGTCGCTTCCTATGAAAACTGAGCTGATTCTCTAGAGCATTCTGAGAAACGGGATACGTCCAGGACCAAAACGGACACAACGGCGTGAACTTAACAGCATTTTAAGAGATATCTCGCGTAAAGAGTTATTGAAGAATTACACTAAACGATGGCAGTTCAAGACATCACGTTCACTGACCATCAAGTAGTTCCGGTGCTTCTCACTAAGCAAAGGTTCAATTCCAAATGGTCACCTATTGCTTAAGAGGTATTTCTCGTTTTTTCCGATTTTCCGATTTTTCGGTTTCGTCATTCATGTGGGGGATTGTTGGGAAATAAAAATGGTTATTACTAAAATTAATAGTTTCTTACTTAAATTAATTTTTGTTACTTTAATTAACTTGATGGGTGCTAGGATCACTAGTCCAAACTTGGGTGGAATTATAGCCATCCATTTTCACTTCTTAGTGAATGAGAAACCTTTGGTTATCCCACATTGGGCAAACCAAGGAGGAAGTTCATGCATATTACCACAAACGTTCTATAAAAGGAAAAGAACTAGTGGATTGGATATGGACTTGGGAAATGGACTAGTGGGCAAATGCATACATGTGCGGTGCTTCGCACCGAAGCACCGCAGGTCGCGGGCTTGCGGGCTTGCGGTGCTTGCGTGTGCTATTGCGTGTGTTTTTGGCGTGAGCCTTGGCGCGACCCTTGGTGCGACCATTGGTGCGACCCTTGGTGCGAGCCTTGGTGCGAGCCTTGGTGCGAGCCTTGGTGCGAGCCTTGGTGTGACCATTGGTGTGAGCCTTGGTGTGAGCCTTGGTGTGACCATTGGTGCGAGCCTTGGTGTGACCATTGGTGCGAGCCTTGGCGTGACCATTGGTGTGACCATTGGCGTGAGCTTGACGTGTTCCTGGCGCGTGCTTGCGTGTGCCTGCGAGTGCACACGTGTACCCATCAATGAGAAAACGTTTCTTTATTTTTAAATAAATATTTTACCGTTTTGAATTAAATGAAAAATAAAATCATAAATATTTTTTTAATTAAAAGAATCTTAACGTTTTGTTTTAATGGGGATTTAATATTTCAAATTAAATTTTTCACCGTTTTAAAACTCAAAAGATTTCTTCTCCTATAAAAGAACAACATTGCTAAGGTTTTCGTTTACCCCAGTCGCAGCCACTGTCCTGACGACTTTTTCCCTCTTCTTGCATTGATTTACGCACTAGAATTTACTTTCTTTTTCTTTCATCTTCTGTTAAGTTCACAACGGGCCAACGAGCTTTGCTAGCTGGGTTGGTATCAGGTGATTTTATCCTGAATTCAAGTTTGTCACTGAAAGGGTATAGCAGCATCTTCCTGAAGGTGTACCTGGCAAATATTGAGTTAAGGGCAGTCTGTTGAACAGGCGACTTCACCTCTTTGTGTTTGAGTGTGTGTGCAGTTTAATTCTAACCCTCCCTTAATCATCTTCAAGTTCTCTGTGTTTGTGTTTCTCTGTTACAGGAAGGTACTTTTCCAACAGAAGAAGCCCCAAAGCAAGTTATTTTGCTGAAAGAAGGTCGTTGTGGAAGACCGCTTTTTATTCGTCATGTTTTCACTTATGCAGATTGTTTGACTAACCATTCTTTTTTTTTTCCATGCAGAATCAGAAGAAAGAATGAAAGAGGAGTTAAGGCAAGATCGCAAGGAACTTGGGCAGGTTTGTAGGGAGCTGACGAAGGCTCAAGCTGAGAGAAATGTTAAGGCCAAAAAGTATAAAAAGCTTGAGGAGGAATTTGATCAATTTGAGGCGGAGAACAAGATTGTTTTTCGTTAATTGAGAAAGGACTATCAATAATCTGCGAACAATATTTGCCAGAAGTTTGCTGATAAATTTTACGCACAATGCAAGCTTACTAAGATCATAGTGGAGCCTTCCGAAGATGAATTTGACGAAGAAGATGGTAAGGAGATCCACGAAGAAAATGATGGTAATAGCGAAGAAGCTGACGAGACTGCTCCTGCAGGTCATACTGACGATTGAAATTACTTCAGTTGCTACCATGATGAAGCCTAAACCTCCTTTGTGAAGGTCTAATTGCACTATGTTGCGAGCCACGTTGTAAATGATTGCACTCTCGAGCATATGACATGTAAAATTTGTTACCTCTTTGAATGGCAAATATTAATCAATTAACAAGTTTAAACATTTTGTAAAATTGTTCCTCTAATTTTTCTTCATATGGAAATATCTTGTATCATTTTTCTTTTCTCATTTCTCTTTGATCTTGTTTTATTTCTTTATACGGTGCATTTTTAATGGCCATTTACTTCGTCGACGAACTAAGCGAGCCTAAATACTCCCGTGAGCAATAGTCTCTAAAACCTCGTTTTATCTGGCTACTTCAGCTCCTTAGAGAAGGGTGTCATCCCTTTATCTTCCCTCTGGCTGCCTGTTCAAGGAAGTAAACATTTGGTAGGTGTACCTTGTACCTCCCATCCCGTTTTGCAACAACCAGTTTGTTTTCGTGAGCCCTTATTCTTTTTCCAATTTGGATTAGGTATAAGACCACACCCCAGGAAGGGTTTCTTGGGGACCAGACATAAACTACCAAGGATTTGGCCCTTATAGAAATGGTCGGTCATGCTTCAAACGCGTCGAGCACCCATGCCTCAACCGGTATACCGCGACGCCTCTTGCGTAGTCTATACCTCATGTCGAATGTCTTTTGCCAGGTTATGATGCGACGAGAAGCGGTGAACCACAACCAACGATATTCATTGAATTTTAGGTCTTAATGCCTCTTGCCTTTAGGCGGATGAGGTCTTATCGGCCTCCTAATGAGGTATTAACTGTCCCTTGTAGGTGTTACTAAGTGTGTCTCTTACCTCTTTAGGCGAAACATCCTAGAACCTTTCCACATAGTGTGTCATAGGTCTTATAATTTTCCTCTTGCCTCTTGGACAAATAATAGGTCTTATGTATTGACTTCCCTCACTTTGTATGAGGATGTGGATCACATCACATAGGGTTCTAGCCAGTAATGTAAGGTTTTGAGATAGAATCATACCTTCCCCGAGAGTCGTCTGATAGGATTCTGAGAAACCTATTTATAATAACCGCAATCGCACGGCGTCTAACTAGTAGACAATGGCGAATACGGGTCGAACCCACAGGGAGCGGGCAAATACTGCAATCAGTATCTCAATTAAACTAATCAGAAATAATATCTTTTGGATTTTTGTGAAATTCTAATGAACGAGAAAATAATAAAATAAATTAGCTAAAATATACAATGTGATCAAGTAGAGAGGGCACTAGGGTTTTATGTTTTCACCACTTTGGTATATAGAGCACACATCTAATCTCCAAAATAATCGTTTCACCACTGTAATTTCTTTCGCTTCCAAGTTGTCATTTCTAAAGAATTACTTATCAATCGAAAAGTATATCCCATCAAATGTTACTAAGCATGGCATATAAATTTAAAAGCATAAAAAATCAGTAGAGCTATCTAACCAATATATAGTTTCAAAGAATCAAATATCAATTTGTGAGCATACACCATCAAAGAATCTAATCCAGAACGACATATCAAACGGAAAGTATATATGATCAATTCCACTATTTATGCAATAATTAATCAAGCTAACAATGAAGATAAATTACTAAACGTTTAAACCATTTATTTATGAGTTTTCAATAATCAAAATTGGTTTCTACCCAAAACCCTAGTCACAAAATCTAGCAAAACATGGAGATGGGTTTCTCAAAACCCATAAAAATAAATTAACAAATGAGAGATGAGAGATTAAAGCCTTTGTTTGCTTTCATTTTCTTCCACCTGCGTATTAGATTATGTCTGCATATTCTTCTCTTTACAACCGCCAACCCAATTACACCTTTCTGTACACATCCCTCAACACCAGCGTCGTCGTCAGAGAAAAACCAAAAATCCCCCAATCCGAACTCTAGCCTCTCTCCAACTCCCAAAACAAACCTAAAGGAAAAGTTATTCCTCTTTCTCTCCAATCAATCACACCTTTCTCTCCCCTCCAATCAATCACACCTTCCACCTCTCTCTCACGTCATTTTCCTCTCACATCTCTCTCACCGAAGTCTCCAATCAATCAACCTTCTTTCCTCCCCCACCTTTCTTTTTTCTCAATCAACTACCAAAAGCAGTCGTCCCTTTCAGCCCCTCTCTCCTATGTCTCACCACCTCTAATGTCTCCACCTCGATCCTTTCCTCGTTTTCTATACCATCTTCTCTCCTCTTTTTATATTCGTCCAATCACCGACCATACCTAGCCAAACAGAACAGACCAACTCTTGCCACGTCTCATGCCTAGACTTTCGTCCATTTTCTTTTCACTTTTAATTTGCCAGGCTCTCTACAGACTTTGTTTGTTCGGTGTCTAACCCAAATCCATTTTACTTCACCATTTGATAGCCTACACCCACTACCAACTTCTCTTACTTTCTTTTTACTTTGGTACTCACCAACACCACCTATTGCCACGTCCATTACCAATAATAATAGCCAATCCTTTTTTATTTTCCGCGCTTAACAAACAAAAGAAAAGCCCAACCTTTTGTTTCTCAATTGTACCTTGACTTCCATGTGTTGCTACTTTTCTGTCACCAAACAAAAAAATTCAACCACTCTCAGCCGAACTGAAGCTCACACCTTGTTTCTTTTGTGATCGTCTGCCTTCCACAAAAGCCAACTAATCACCAAACACCTATGATCAGTCCATAACTAATCCTCCTCCGTATTTGTTATAAGCCACCGACCTCTGTCCCATTCACTCAACTAATTCCACCAATCTTCTAAGCCTTAGACTGAAAACTCCAATTTTGACTAGGTAAGTCTAAGACAATAGATAAATGCGAGACCATAGTAGCTCATGTTATGCCCATTTAATTGTGTTTGTTCGTAACTTTGGATTTTACTATACCACATATTAAAGCAATTAAAAATATATTATTAATACAAATTGAAGTACCAATAAATATAAATTAGGCGATAAATATGTATGTATTATGCCCTTATCATCGTCGCTTGTCATTTTGGCTTTATGGGTAATACTTTTTGATGTATCTGGGATCCATGGATGATGTAATTTCACCCTTTCATGATCTACCAGCTTATATGCTCCAGCTCCAACAACTCACTTGACTATGTATGATCATTCCCAAGTAGGCTCCAACTTTCCTCCAGGTCCTTTTTGATATGGTGGTATCTCTCGAAGACCATCTCGCTAAGTTCATAATCTCAAATCTTAACTTTTTTGTTGTATTCCCTTGCTAATCTTCGATGATAATTCTCCATTTATTGTAGCGCCCTTTTTTGATTATCCTCCAAGTCATCTAACTTAGACAATATAAGATTCGAAGTTATGTTCTTGATCTAGACCTCCCTCTTCATTGTTAGTATCATCACCTCTGTGGTACACTGTATGTTAAATAAAAAGGATACATTCCTATTGCACTTCGCCGAGTGGTTCTGTATTCCCATAACACATTCTGCATCTCTTCGCACTAATCCTTATGCTTCCTATCTAACTTTTTATTTAGATTATCTACGATAGTTTTGTTCGTCGCCTTAACTTGCCCATCGCTTTCTAGATAAATTGAAGTTGACTTGCCTTGTTGGATTTTAAAAGCATTGAATACCATAACGACGTTTTGTCCTTCAAACTGCCTGCCATTGTCCGAGACAATTTCTGCTAGTATGCCAAACCTGAAAATAATATGTTCAAATAGAAAAGAAAACACGTCTTTTTATGCAACGTTCTTCAGCGGCTTCGCCTCTACCCATTTGGTGAAGTAGTCCGTAGCTACAATCAAATATTTTCGTTGTTTTATCCCGGACACCAATGGTCCAAAAATGTCAACTCCCCACTTCACGAAATGCCAAGGACTGAGTACCGACCGTAGACTTGTTGTTGGAGCATGCATCTTTTTGTTGTATCTTTGACATTCTTTGCACCTATGAGACACCTTCTTCGCATCTTCATGCATGTAAGGCCATAAATAACCTTGGGATTTGGCTTTTTATGCTAACGACCTCATCCAACCGTGATTCCATGCATCTTATAGTGTATTGCTTTCAAGATTTCCATTCTATTTTTTTAGACAAACATCGCAGTAACGGTCCACGAAAAGATTGGTGATACAAAATGACTTCGTGTAATTGGTAACTCGTGGACCTACTTTTGATCTTTTTAGATTACAACCTGTCTTTGGGTAATTTACCTTCGCTCAGGTATTCGTGAATTGGAAATCGCCAGTCATTTGCTTGTTTCTCTTCGTCCATATCAATCGCCAAGGCTTCTATATCCCGAGCTACTTCGGCTACTGAAAGTTGACGCAACCACTCGATTTTTAACGACGTAGCCTCTGGATCACTCATCGTTGAGTACCCGAAGGCCAATGCATCAACGAGTCTATTGTCTTTTCGAGGGATATGTCGCCATTTAATGTTCGGAATCTGTGATGCATAATGTCTCGTGATTTTTTCGGTATTTCTGCAATAGTGGGTAAAATGTTTGATACCTTCCATTTATTTGGCGAACCACCAATTGTAATCAGTTGTAAGCCTTATATCATCCAACTTCATTTCAATTGCCAATCTAAGCGCATGTATCGCCACTTCGTATTCAATCTCGTTATTCGTTGCTGGAAATTGTAACTGGAACAAATAAACAACTCTTGCCCCTCCTGGCGAGTAGAAAGTAATACCAATTCCTCTTCCTCGTTGTTTGAAGATCCATCGACGAATATTTCCTACATGTTTGGGTGGCTTTCTTTAAGCATATCTTTTGGATCTGCGAAGTCTTCTTCTAGATTCAACATTTGTTTTATGTCCTCATCTTCCTCCAATAGAAAATCGGCCAGAATATCAGCGATAACCTGAGACTTTACAGTTGTCAATATTCTCTACTCTACTCTGAATTGTTCTATTTGAGCATTCCACTTCGAAACTCTTCCCATTCGCTGAGAGATTTTTAACACTGATTCAATGGGTGTCTTCGTTATTACTTTGATGGGATGAGCCTGAAAATAGTTCGCAACTCATGAGTTGCATAAAACAACGCTAAGATCAACTACCCAATCTTTGTATAGTTTCTTTCTGCCAAACCAAGAGTTTTGTTGATGTAATATATGTACTTTTCAACTCATTTGTATGTCTGGACCAACACTGCGCTGACGGCATCCAAGGTTGCTGCGAGATACACTAAAACTACTTCACCAGGTTCAGGTCTTTCTAGGATCGACAAATTCGCAAGGTATTCTTTTATGCTTTGAAGTGACTTCTCACATTCCCCTATTCATGCGAACTTAACTCCCTTCTTCAAAGTATCAAAGAATGCCCTACACTTGTCCGAAGACCTAGCAATGAATCTGCCCAAAGCTGCGATCTGTTCATTTAGCTTTTGTACATCTTTCAACGTTGCTGGAGATGGCATGTCCCTGATTGCTTGTACCTTTGATGGATTAACTTTTATCCCATTTTTCAAAATTATACTTCGAAACTACACCGAAAATTCATTTAGCCGGATTTATCTTCATTTGAAACTTGCACATCTGATCAAAAATCTCCTTAAGATCTCTCACATGATCTTCAGATGTTTAACTTTTCACCAGCATATCATCCACATATAATTCCAATGTGGAATGTACCCATTGAGCAAATAACTTTTCTAACATTCGTTGGTAAGTAGCTCCCACATTCTTCAACCTAACAGGAATTCTTGTATAACAATATAATCCTGTCGGAGTAAAGAATGATGTGCGATCTTGATTTTCTTCTGCGAGTGGTATCTGGTTGTATCCTGAGTATCCGTCCATGAGAGAAAGTATTTTGTAGCCCGTTGCTGATTCAACCATTTGAGGTATGTTTGGAAAAATAAAGTTATCCTTTGGGCATGCCTTGTTCGAACCGCTGAAGTCAATGCAAATTCTAATTCCTTTATTTTTCTTTGGCACGACCACCATGTTTATAATCTATTGTGGATACTTTGATGGCCTGATTATTCCTGATTCACTCATCCTTTTTCGTTTTACCTGTATTGCTTCGTGATAGACTGTTGTGACTTTTCTGATTCTCTGCTTGAAAGGCTTCATCTTTAGGTCAATGTCTAACCGATGACAAGATATCAAAGGATTTATCCCTGGAATATCTTCCATCTTCTATGCGAATACATCAACATACTCTCGCAATAATTGCTCCAACCTCTCCCCTTC
>JAJJMC010004815.1:2838091-2858154 GCA_023531435.1 Papaver californicum
TATGTTGGCGAACCTTCCTTGCCTGAGACTTCACTCAGAAGTCCTTTTCATTCGCCACATTCACCTCATATATTTGCATCTCCTTCTCTTTCTTGTCTTCCTTGGCTTTCTTCCTTTTTTGTTTGATCTTATCAGCACGCGCCTCGTATTGGCGAACATCCACTTTATTATAATACTTCGCTTCAGTAGGATCTCCCTTAACTTCAGCTACTCCATCTGGCGTCAGAAAACACAAACATTAACGATAGGTTGATGTTATTCCCCTGATTCCATAGACCCATGGTCGTCCGACGATGACGTTTTACGGTGACTCCACATATACTATACAAAAGGTAGTGATCGTTTCCATTTTTATGAGATTAATTATCATGGTGAATTCTCCTTTAGGTCTCGATGATGCTCCATTGAATCCGCATATATTGTAGAATGAAGGGACGAGTACAGAATCCAGGAAGTTTTGAAAGTGTTGTAAAATAGGATGTCCACCGAACTTTTTGTGTCCAACAGAACCTTATCCACTGCCCATTTGCTTATTTTTAATGTAACCATTAAAGGATCAGTATGTGAATTCCCATTATCAGGTGCCTCGGATGCTGAAAATATAATTGGTTGAGTCATCCATTTCTTCAAGGGCGATGCTTTTTCGACACTGAAAATCGCCTTCCCATTATGATCTCTTTTGTGCACTCTTCTCATGATGTTGTTGTGGAAGTTTGCCTCTGTTTTCTCCGAGTGAATGATGGAATTGCACCGTAGATAATCAGATCCTCGTTCAATCTCAATTTTATGAACTCGTGTCGCCTCAAGAACTTACGAAGCTTTCCATGTTCTATGAATCGTAGCATTATTCTTTGCACATTCCTACAATTATTAGTAGTATGGCCATGAAATTGATGATATTCATAGAATTCATTAGTATACCTGACGTGAGATGGCTCCACTCTTGAATTGTATGGATACGAGATATTTTCGCATTTAGTTTCCTCGATGTGTCGCATGATAGCTGCTAATGGGGCACTCAGCTTTGGTAGCCTTATTTCCTCAGACCTTGGAGCATTAGGCCTTCGCTCGCCAAAACTTTGATCATTAAATCTACCTCGTTGAGAGGGATGTTCCCACTGTTGATGGTACCTATTAGCATCATTGTTTACCCAATTGGTTACTGGTTGTATGTCTCGCTGGGGTTCTCGCAGATACTATTCTTTATAGACATCCTTGTAATTTACATGTGGTACGTCACCAACTGCATTTGTAGTACGCGAAACATTTGCAGGATTTCTGAAGATAACCTCCTTCGTCACAGTAGGATACGAAGCTGCCTCCATTTGTATTTCTTTTAAATCAATATACTCTTCCTGGTACCCTCGAAGCTCTTGCATGGTCAATGTATTTCTTGTGCTTGAATATGGCCATGTACGATAGATCGGTTAGAAAAAATACATTGATGAAACATCGCACCAGATTCTTATTCGTTTCGTGACCCATGAATTTGTTGTATAGGGCCCTTATCTATTCATGAGGCTTCACAAGATTTAGCCAACTCTTCACTTCAAACTGAACAACTTTTATACCCCTAGCCTCAACAGGTTGTTATGCGTGTAGGATGTAAGGAATACTTTCTCGATCTCGTGAAAAGACGTGATAAATTACTCTGGGAGAGCATCAAACCAAGCCAATGCTTCACCATTGAAGCTAGAGGGAAAATATGTGCACATGACTTCTTTACGATGTTCTCATTGCAACAACAATCGCTGATAAGCTTTGACGTGTTGTATTGTGTTTCATGTGCCATCAAAGATACTTCCGAAGGTTGTCATAGTACACTTCAGAGGTAAAGTCGTGTACATGATGTCAACATTGAATGAAGATCGCTTCGCCTATGTTATTGCGTTTGTCAGCTGTTATCCTTTGCTATTATTTTGGTACCCTTGGATCATGACTCCCATGTTTTTCAATTCCTTTAGAACTTCTTGATTCACATCCTTCTCTTTAGCCTTCTTTAACTGACGCTCCATCTCTTTTTGACGTTTTCTCGCATCGCGCTTTTCAGAACTTTCTTCTTGATATCCTCTTCGTTTATTTAGTGGTTGTTTTTCCGTCGATTTGTATCCGATACTGACGAACCTGACCTCTCTAGTGTTTCATCTTGCATTTTATGGTTTTCCTCTGTGAGTTCCAAGTTTTGCTGCTTGAGTAATTCTTGTTTCTGAGCCAGCTTCTTCTTTGCTTCTTTTTGGTTGCGGAGCTTTGCTTTTATTTCTTCAACTGTCATTTATCCCTCATCATCATATTTATCACTTTCGTTAGAGGCATTACCTTCTATTGCTTCATTTTCTATACGCTGCGTGCTTCGGACTGGGCTCCTCGTATTTTCTTCGTTGTTATTCCCTCTCCCACTGTTTCGTCAGTTGGATTTACTATGCGACTGTCTCTGTTCTTGGTGCTACTATTTTTGACGCTATATTTCCCTTCTGGGGCTTGCACAATAAGAAAAATGACTTTGTCATACTCTTTTATGAGCTTTTCAAAAGTTAACCCTACAATTCATGATATTGAATGTAGATCTAACTATTATGACAAAAAATAACTTTCTAAACCCTAGATATGACATTTAACTCGAAATATCAAATATTTTAACCTACCCCAATATTTGCTTTATCAGATCCAAAAATAAATAAATGAAAGGACCTGACTACTAACGACTTAACAGTTAAAAGTACTTTTTGGATGGAAACAAAATTTTTGATGCAAACTTATCATAAACATAAAATCATTCCTGAAGAAATTCTCTTCGAAAATATTCTTGACTGTAAATTTCCTAAAATTTTGAAACTCTCACAACTTTATGCAAAACTTTAAAGGTTCAGAACTTTAAGCAAAAACCACTTTGAAAGTAATCCTATATTTTCTTATGAAATCCAAAGGTTAAAAGACAAACCTAAAAGCAAACCTAAATTTTTTTAAAAGAGGAAACACATAAATCAGATCTTCAACTCTCTATTTTAGAAACTCTGGTTTTACACCTTTTTTTCTATCTAAATTACTCTTTTTCTAAAGACCTGCTCTTAGAAACCCAAATCTAAGATTTCTTTTACAAAAAAAATGAGATCTAACTCATTCTTTTTCAAATAATGCTTTCAAGATTATAGATCTAATTTTTTTTCCAAAGAACCAAGTAAGATAAAGTAAATCCCTTATGTTTTTCTCTACTTTATCCATGTTTCTAGCGCCAAAATATAGTTGCAGGTAATCCTACAACACACCTAAACATTTACCTGAATAAACTCTCTCTAAGGTTTTAGTCAAGGATTATTATCTTTATTCACAAAATCATAAGAAAATAAAGATCCCAAAGGATTTATGTGGTTCGGTGTTAAAACCTACGTCCACGGGAGTGATTTCACTATGGAAGATGGAGATTACAAGTTCTCAGGTTAATACAATACATCTCTCTGTTATTCTCAGTAGACACCACACTCAGAGAATGTTCAACCCTTTTTACATTGTTTGCACTCGTATTTATAGATAAATTGTGATAGTGGATAACAAAATCATAGTACTTCGCATGTGACTTCTTCACTAAAACTTTTTTGGAAGAGAATCCATCTTCGCTGGAGCTTTACCTTGCTGGGAGATTGCTAATATTTCTCGTCGTAGTTTTCGTTGCCTTTCTGCTCTTCGTCCAATAGTGATTTGCCACCTGTTCTGATAACTAATAAATTGGTGATATGACTGCTATGTTCGCGCATTAAATGGTCAACTACCCATTCAAACTTGGTCGTTGATCTTTAGTTGGTGCTTTCCGCGTTGCAGGGTGTAGATGGAGATTCCTAAGTTGCCTGAGATTTACTTTGATATTTAACTTATATTCATATTTCCCGTATTTGTGCCTTGAGATATGAACACGTAGAGAAGTATTTTTCCACCTCTATAATACATACGAATAAATTTAATATTTCACACTGTATTATACAGATTATTGTTATATAGAACATGACGTGGGTTATAAGGCCAAGAGTGTCACTATCATACTACAAAAAACCCAACAAAAAAAAATGTTAACAAAAACCCAATTTGTTATCAACTCCCGTAAATACCCTTCCTTATAAACTAAACCCAACTATAAGCCCAAGCCAATAAACGACCTGAACATTAAATCCGTCATTCAACTTTAACCGTTACCCCCTTCACCCACTTCAACAACTTCCTATTCTCCCATTACTTTCGGTTTCATCTCATTTTTTTTCGGTTTCAATCTTTGGGAAACTGCTGTCGATCATATATCTTCATCTTCATCATCAGTAGCTTCAGTGAATCGTGATCATCATCTCATTTCATCTCATTTCTTTCATCAATTTTTGGTTTCAATCATTTGGAAACTGTTGTCGATAAATATCATCTTCATCTACATCATCAGTAGCTTCAGTGAGTCCTGATCATCATCATCAGTAACAATTTCAACATAAAATCAAAACAAAATCAAAATGGTGAAAAAACAAGACAAAAAGAAAGATGGAAGGATCGAGAAAAAAATTAATAACACAATGAAGAAACAAGACCCTACAAAAGGTAAAATCAAAGTTTCATTGTTCTCAGTGATTATTTATGTTTCAAAATAAAAATACATCAACGATTTTTAGTTTCGCAGTATTGGTTTCATCATCTGTTAGGTTTAGGTTTCATCATCTGTTAGGTTTAGATTTCATTTACTTCGAAATCATTGGTTTCATACTTACGTTGAAAAGAAAGAATGGTTCAATTCCTTTTGTTTCATACTTCAGTTTTGGTTTCATCATTTTCACTGTTGGTACTTGAAACCAACTTTGTTGGTGTTTTTCACTTAAATGTCTATTTTAATGAAACCAAAAAAAGTTTCATCATTTTCACTGTTGGTGCTTGAAACCAACTTTGTTGGTGTTTTTCACTTAAATGTCTAATTTAATGAAATCGAAATTGGTTTCATAATTTTCATTGTTGGTGCTTGAAACCAACTTTGTTGGTGTTTTTCACTTAAATGTCTATTTTAATGAAACCGAAATTGGTTTCATCATTTTCACTGTTGGTGCTTGAAAACCAACAATGTAGGTGTTTTTCAATTAATGTTTGTATTAATGAAACCTAAATTGGTTTCATCATTTTCACTGTTGGTGCTTATGGTTTACTTCTGCTTTAACAGGGAAAAAAATAGAACTGTATAGGTGCTCGTTGCATCATTTGTGTGCAGAGGCACGGGATATTAAAGCTTTAATACAACACAAGGTACAACACATGCAGGCGCTTTTTAATTATCCATTTGGCGTTTCTTCAAACCGTTCTATAAAGGTACAAGATGAAAAATTGAAGAAAAGAACAATATCAATTCAGATGATGTTAGGTTCATATTATAAAAGTGTGAAGCGTGTGAAACCAAATTGTTTCAAGTTAATGAGAGCAAAGAACATGATAATGCAGACAACGCCGGAACAATTCGCTGTGATTTTTGGTCTACAAATGATAAAAAATGTATATATAGTCAAAGATGCTGAGATAAAGAAAAAGGTAAACATGTTTGTGGTACAATACTTTAAGGGAGATAAGAAAATGAGGAAAACTGATATTGTGAGAGCCATGGTGGAAACAACAGCGGATGAAACCAAAGCTGAAGACTTCGTCGAGTTATTCATCCTCTATCTCTTGTTATCAATTTTTGTACCAAACAAAGGTGGGCAGAATCTGACTTCAAAATACTTATACCAAGTATTTGAGATGAATTAGGTGTGTTGGCCAGATGTTTTCCATGAGCATCTTATTGAGTCTATAAGAAAATCCGATCAAGTTGATGATGTATCTGGTTGCGTAATTTACCCATCGGTAAGTTAATTTTTATTTCTTTTGATCCATAAGTTGCTTGTTTTTTATTTTTCCCAAGTTTGATTACTAATTTGAATGTTGTGTATTCTTTTTTTCAGTATTGGTTTGCCGAGATGACAAACATCACCTTAAGACAGGCTGGTACTAAGATGTACGCAAGGTTCGCTACATGGGACCTAGATGGAATATGTAAGGCAGTGATGAACAATTTGGATGATCTTAGCAATAAACCAGAAATTTTCTCAAAGGTAAAAATAATCATCATTTTTTTGCTTCGGTACAATTCCAGATGAAAAAAAATGATGGAACCAAAAAAGGTTCCATTATTTTCTTATGTTCAGTACAATTCCAGATAAAAAAAAATGATGGAACCAAAAAAGGTTTCATCATTTTTTTGATTCAGTACAATTCCAGAAGAAAAAAAATGATGGAACTAAAAAAGGTTTCATCATTTTTTTTGGTTCAGTATAATTCCAGATGAAAAAAAAATGATGGAACCAAAAAAGGTTCCATCATTTTTTTTGCTTTAATAAAAAAAGTTCCATTCTTTATTTAATTACACCTTATTCCAAATGAAATAAAAAGAAGTTCCATCATGTTCCTTGTGTTCTGCAGATGAATGTGGGTCACCGTAAATGATCATTCTTGTATCCATATAATGAACAAGAAGAGCGCTTGGTGTAACGCAAAAATACAACAACCGATTGGAGATCACAGTTGATAACCTTTTGCTGATCACCAACTATATGGAAAATTTATATAGAAAGAACAGAGAATTGACACCACCTTGAACATATACTACCCTTCAAATCAAAAAGAGATGTTGGTAAACCAATACGAAACGATAACTTATTCTCTTTGTGAGATATAACCACAAGAACAGATTCCATAATCTAGAAGAAAAAGTATGAAACCAAAAAAGGTTTCAGTAGTAAGCATATCAACAACAACATATTTTTGAATAACAACATAAACAACAAGAACATATTTGTTAATCTACAGGATAAAAGTATGAAACCAAAAAACGTTTTAGTAGTAAGAATATCAACAACAACAATAACATATTTTTGAATAAGAACATAAACAACAACAACAACAACAGATTTGTTAATCTACATGACAAAAGTATGAAACCAAAAAAAGTTTCAGTAGTAAGAATATCAACAACAACAACAACAACAACATATTTTTGAATAACAACATAAACAACAACAACAGATTTGTTAATCTACAGGATAAAAGTATGAAACCAAAAAAGGTTTCAGTAGTAGAATATCAACAACAACATATTTTTGAATAAGAACATAAACAACAAGAACAGATTTGTTAATCTACAGGACAAAAGTATGAAACCAAAAAAGGTTTCAGTAGTAAGAATATCAATAACAACAACATCATAAGAAAATTCAATAGACTTGAATAAGAAAATCAACAAAAAGAAATCATAAAAAAAATAGATCGTAGTTTCATAATCAACATAAACTCTAAAATTAAATTTGAATTTTGGTATCAGATGAATGAGAACAACAAAGAACTAAACTCATATTCAACAACTAAAACAAATGCTTCACCATAATAAGAATATGATCAATTTACAAATATAAACTGGAAAATTAAAACACAAACAAAATCATAAAGATCAAAATTACCTGATTGTTGATTCAACTACTAGTAACTAGTGTTCTGTTCTTCGATTAAAACGAGATCTGATGAGTTTTTATCTTCTTATGTTTGATTAAACTGAAACAAAAAGGATGTTCTTCGATTAAACTATAACAAAAACAAAATCTGAAGCTGAGTTTATGTCTTCTGTACTTCGATAAAACTGAAACAAAAATGAAGAGAACTAGGTTTTAATGTTCTGTTCCTCAAATTAAACGAAGAGAGCTGCGTTTTTGGAGAAGATTGAGAAGAAGATAAGATTTGGTTTTACTGATTGAGAAGAAGAGAAGAAGAGAAAATGCCTGAAACACGAATCGAAAAAAATTTCAAAAATTTTTCTTCGAAAAACAGACGAAGAGCAGAAGATGTTTTGGAAGAGAAGAAGAGAATATGGGAGAAAATTTTGTTTCCTTTTAAAATGGTTATTATATATATGGAAGGGTACTTTTGGAAATTTAAAAAAACTAAAAACTAAAATTAACACTTATTAAAAAAAATGGGGTTTTTGAATTTATTATTTTCCAAATAGTTTTTATTTTTAACAAAAAATATAGAAGGAGTTTTTGTATAGTAGGTAAGCTCACCTTGGTTATTTGTCACTAGTTTTGTATATAGAAAGCCAATTTTTTGGAAGGGAAAGCTGACTTCGGTCATAAACTGTTGATTTATGGCCGATACATGGGGATATATAAATCTTTATTCTTCTTCCTTCTTTCACGTTTTACAAGTTTAAGATGAATTTTCATCTCATGTCTTTCATGTCTTATGGATGTATTTTAACAAGTTTAAGACTGGTCTAATATCTAGTCGTTCATCCAAACACATGTTAAACGTTAATTTTCTTCTATACCTTCGAAACAGTAACCCAAATTACATGAGAATCACTATTCAAACAATAAACATAGAAAAAGTCAGCAATCAGAAGATTTGATATTTGCTTTAAGAAAAATAAAAATTTTAATAACACAAAAAATTGATGTAAGAAAATTGATTAAAACTGCATACTTTTAAGGAAATTGATTGAAACTTCAATTGTTTGCCACTGTCCCTTACAATAATAACAAATTGAGATGGTTTCACACATGAAGAAGGCATCAAGGATGGTTTTGAAAGTTTAGCAGTATTTTTCTAGTAATAAAAATACAATTAAGAGTAACTGAATTGGGATTGGCAAACTGACAGAAATGCCAATTATGTGCCCATATTGGGATGGCAAACTAGAAAAATAGATTGCAAATTAACCTTTAAATATGAGGGTTTGTCATATGTGTCTCAGGTTGAGTCGATTAATTCAACCTGAGTTGCTCGGCCTAGCTTGGACCGAGATTCAACTCAAGTTGAGACGTCGGCCTAGGTTGAGCCGTTAATGGCTAGATCATCCAACGACTCTTATTTCATCTCTATAAATCCAACCAATTTTAACTCCAAAATCTCACCTTGTACACCCAAAAAATTCTCATACTTTCACTTCAATCTTAATTTTTCCATCTCAAACTCTTGAACTCAAAACATGTAGAAGAAAATTCAAGATAAAAATAAAAATGGCCAGCTCATCACAAACACAAAAACTTTATCAGAAAAGGAAAAGCCTCGTGGTGTAAAGTTTACTCAAGAGGAAGATAAAGCTATTTGTAGAGGTTATGTAGCATTTACGCTTGATCCTCTCAATGGTGTTCGACAAGCCCACTCAACGCTTTGGGGAAATATCCATAAACAAATTTTCCAGAAAACTGGGAATCCAAATAAACATGAGGATTCCGGGTTGTCAGGTCGTTTTTAAATTTGTTAAATTGATTTTTAAAACTTTTATCAAGTTATTGTAATAACTAATTTATAAATGTGGAAACTGCAACAACGAAAAACTCGAGAGGAATGGCAAAAAAAGAAGGTTCGAGTTTTAAACACGGAGTATGTTTCCACATCCTCAAAAAGTTGAACCGAGATAACCCCAAACTGTTGAATGGATATCAAGTACCAAAGCAATCCCCTTACAAGACTTCAAATGTTATTCAAGGGTTTGCATATCCTTATTTTTCACCAGAAACAAACTCAACCCCTCAACTCAATGAGTATCCCAGGATGGTAATTCTAATCTTAATGTTAATGAATATATGATGGACCAGGCAACAAAAAGCAAAAATAAACATAAAGACGGCTCAAGATGCCAAAGAATCATCAACTTCAGATATCAACTTTTAAGAATTTTTTGAAAAACAAGAAAAGTCTGATATTGTTAAAATGATAAAACGTCACAAACTGGCTACAGAAATGAAGAAAGTTCACAGGGCATTTGAAAAGAATATTTTTAATGCAAACATAAGCGGAACCATGGGAATGGACACGACAAAGATGAATCAGGCACAACTGCAACTCTAGCTAGCTGAATTTGATCAAATTCAGGCACAACAACGCCCAATTTTAGTTGACGTTGATTCTGATGATGATGAGGAGGAGGACACCTTAGATGAGGATAGCAATAATACCATTAATTGGTTTAGTTATTAGTTTTAAATTCTGGATATAATAGTTAGTTTAATTTCGATTTAATCCTTTGTTGTATATTCAATTTAATCCTTAGTTTCAATTTCAATGTTGGTTTTTTATCAATTTGATCCTTAATTTCAATTTTAATGTCAAGTTACACAAATCAAATTACATTAAAAGAAATTAAATGATTTAAATAATAATAACTTAAAAGTTTTTCTTAAAAAAAAAGTTAAATCATGTTAGGGTTTCTTCTTCCAAAATCTGCCCATAAGTGTGTAGTGACCATCCTCCCTTAGCCTTATATGTAATCCTCTGTTTTGAATTCTCTCTTCTGTCATTCTATACTCTCTTGCGGGCACATAGTGAAGGGGTTAAACTCTTTTCCTCAAATCTTTATCTGGATAACTTGTCCAACTGGGATCCCTTCAGGACTCATCGATTACCATATTATGAAAAATGATGCAAGTGAACATAACCCTTTCATTTCTATCAGTTTAAACGAGCGATATGGTCCATAAATTATATGGAACTTCCTCTTCAAAATTACAAACGCTCGTCCGACATCCTTCCTACACGAACTATAATACGACTAAAATCATATTATAATTTGAGAAAGAGTTGTTACTCGATCAAATAGTGAAAAGAAAATAATCAAAATAATAAATCTAAAATAGGCAATTAAGATTAATTATAAAAAATTATCGGTACGGCTACGAAATGGTGGAGCTCATCTTTATATTCAGACACGTTTTATAAGGTAGAATTATTATTTTTTTCAAGACAATATTATTACTTAACTGATTATATAGTATTTATTATTATTATTATTATTAAATAAAATATTCAACTAAGGAGATATTTTTTAAATTAATTAGTGTTAATATAATTATATATGGTATATATTTTGTATGTGGCCATACCACGTCTTAGACGAAGGGAAAATCATACATGCTTCGGTCTCAGACGGTTATCATGGCCTCTGAGTAACCACCGAAAGCGAAACTGAATTGTGTCAGTCTTGCGAAACCCGTACTGTAGCTATACCATCAATCTGTGGTAATGCTTCAAAAAAAGATCGATCTTTTTGGTCTCGGTTCAGTTTTAAATTCAGCCCTTGGTTTTTGTGCACCCCTTATAATTTTATGGTATGCTGTTGCCAAAATTTGATATATAACGTTGACCAAGATACGCGCTTTCGAACCACGCGTTGGACGCTATAGGTTACCGTTGTAACCCCTACTCAATTTTAGAAATTCGGGAAAAACATTCGAATATATAGCTGACATATGATACTCCAATTGCAAAGCCTTCGCTTGTTCTTTCCGCTACTCTCCCTCTCTCTCCCTCCCTCGTTTCCTCTCTCGCTGAAGACAGTTAGAAAATTTGCCAATAACTGCTTTCTGTAATTTTTGTTTGATTGTTTCCAATTTGGTGTTATACTGTTCGATTTTTTTTTTATTATTATTAGTGTTTCTTGCTTGATCTCTTCATCTTCTTCTTTTTTTGCAGGATTTCTCTGTTGTTTTTCTATCTATTTTATTTTGCAGGTGTTAACATCATGAATTCAAGGGGAGGATACTTTAGTGCGTTGAGAAGGTCTGAATCTCGAAATCTACTGCAACAACAAATCCTTCTAAGAAGAAAGTCTACAGAAAACGTATGTTTCTATCAAACCCTAATTTTTCGATAAGATATCTAGGGTTTCTGATTCGTTATTATTTTGAATTATGGGGTTTCTCGTTTCTCTGGGTTCTAATTAGATTAGTAAGATTGTTGTAGTTTAGGGTTTTGGGTTTGAGCAAAATTAGTTTTTTTTTTTACTTCTTCCAAATTGGGTTTTTTGTGGGTTAATCTTAGGATTTTATGCTACAGACATAGTTTTCTTCTAATTAGGGTGTTCGTTTGAAATTGACATTAATGTATATTGAATTTCTAGGGTTTTGTTATGATGTTCTGATAATGGTTTTTCTTTTGTTGAAATTGCAGTTGGATAGATTCATTCCTAATAGATCTGCTATGATTTCGATTTTGCTCATTACATGCTGAGCGAAGCAAGTAAAGGTAAGGCACACAGTGTGGTGACTGGTGAGTTCTCCTTCTAAGGAAGCTTACAGAAAGCAGCTTGCAGATGTATTGAACGTGAATAGAACCAGAATTCTTGCATTCAAGAACAAGCCTTTAAAACCTGTTGAGTCGCTATTCCGAAGCTTCAGCAGTTCAACGGACAATGCTAACAAAGCCCCGAAGATCGATTCCTCAAACAGCAGAGAGAGTTTTAGATGCTCCCGAAATTATTGATGATTACTACTTGAACTTGCTTGACTAGGGTAGTAGCAATGTGCTTGCGATAGGTCTTGGATACACTGTTTACTTGTGGGATGCGAATGAGCATCTACCACTGAACTTATGACCGTTGATGAAGATACTGGCCCTATTACAAGTGTTAGTTGGGCTCCTGATGGGCATCATATAGCAGTTGGGTTGAACAATTCTGAAGTTCAAGTATGGGATTATACATCTAACAGACTGTTGAGAACACTACGAGGTGGTCATCAATCTCGAGTTGGCGCAATGGATTGGAATAACCACATCCTTTCAACTGGTGGAGTGGATGGCTTGATTATCAATAACGACGTAAGAATCAGGAACCACATTGCGCAAACATACAGAGGTCATGATCAAGAAGTTTGTGGCTTGAAATGGTCTCTATCAGGACAACAATTGGCCAGTGGTGGGAATGATAACCTTGTTCATATTTGGGAATATCTACTCAAGGCTTTGGTCGAGCAGATATTCCCGAAATATGCCAGTGTGCTTGCAAATATGGCATTAGAGAGAACAATGAAAAAGATGAACGGTGCGTGCTAGGTGCAACCATGAATTACATTTCGTTGATGCTCCCAAAAGCCAACAAATTGGAAGGTTCATTATTCAGAGTTACTTTAGTATACATCTGGATGAGAGTAGGACAGGAAAAGTGTTTCAGATGGTGCAGTTAATCACTTCTATAAGCAAAATATTCTGAGTCGTATCTGAGAAAACTAACTTTCGACCAATTGGAGATCTGTCCATCAGATGATCCGTTGGTGGTTCAGTGGCCAGTGCAAGTGCTCCAAGAGTGTCCATGATCAGTTTGAAGTTGTCAGAAGGGGACTGCAATTTTCAAATAAGATACTGTATAAACAAAATTTCAACTTTCACTGTAAAGAAGCATTTAACTTACCTGGGCGGCGCATTCAAGGGAACTTCACCAGAGGAAACTGCAGCGACAACATTGATGATGAGAGCAGCAACATTAACTGTGAGCTGGAACTGAATGAACTTTTGAATATTTGCATACAGAGACCTTCCACAGAGAACAACCTACATCGATTTAGTGGAAAAAGGGTGACTAGAATCAAACTGCGAAAAGGAAGCAGTCTTATGAACTATGTGAATCACAAGCTACTTTAGAAGAAAGAAATCGCAAATGCGAGGTGCAAGGCGAACCGAGGCTGAAGTTAACTAGTATAGTCAAACAAATATCATTCGTTTTGCTTAGTGTCAGTTAAACAAACCACAGTAGCTTAGAAATGTAAATATAGAAAAATAACTGACTTGTACAATTATAGGGAAAGCCAATTTAAGACTTCACTCTTATTCCGTTGTTCACGTTTTGCCAAGATCAGTAAGGTGAATTTTCATCCCGTGTCTCCCATGTCTCATGAATGTATTTTGCCAAAACTGATCTAATATTTAGTCGTTCATCCAAACACCCGCTAAACTTTAACTTTCTTCCTCGCCATCGAAACAATTAACCATAGGAAAAGGCAGCAATCAGAAGATTTGATATTGATTGATGTAAGAAAAATGATTAAAACTTTGAAGCATACTTGTAATAGTCTTTTTTTTTAATACTGATTAAAACTTCAATTGTTTGCCACCGTCCATTGGAGGAGTGATGGTTTCGCACAAGAAGAAACATCAGAGATGGTTTTGAAAGTTTATCAGTATTTTCTTAGTAACAAAAATACAATTAAATAACTTATGTCGACCAGTTTATCTACAGAAAAACATTTTAGAATTGGCATTAATGGTGATGCTCTACAATGGTGGTGGTAGTCTGGTATGTAACGGAAGTTACAGAGCTAAAGCTTAAGGGGCGAAATTGTGTTTTCTCTATTTCCCCGTCGACTCTGAGTTAACTTGCTTTCACCAAAGTCAGATGAAAAAGAAAACACAACTAAAAACAAACACGATAAGAATAATATAGAAGTAAATACATTGGGTTAATAATTGTTGTAATCACACTTGATAATTTTTGGTGAATGCCTGTATTTAGTAGGAGGAGTTGAGCTAGCCCTTCGGAAAATTTCATGGAGTGCCAATAGGAAAGCCCAAACCTAGCCATGCATCTTAACAACTGGCGTGGTACGTGTCCAAGTGATATTAAACAAGAGTTTTCTTTTAAATTTTTTTCTAAGAAAACTAATAAACCTAAAACCCAAACTGAATTCCCATTCTTATTTTCTCTCGTTCTTCCTGTATTCTTAAAAAAAAAAAAAAAAACATGAACTTGATTGAAACCGGAAGAAGAAAAACTTCGTTTTCCCTTAGAGATTTTGCTTACTCGTGCCTTGGATTTGGTTGATTGAGATCGACAGTTGAGGTAGGGGTTAATGATTGTTTGCAGCAAGTTGAAGGGTCATAAGTGATTTTTTGCTTGAAATCAAGAAGAGCTAATTGATCCATGACATGGCACGGTTTGATTTTAGGAGGAACCGAGGAAGAAGTAATGACAAGCAGATAAAGAGAATGGGAGAGATTGTATTTTAGTTTGCAGGGAAGGGTTTAAAATGGAGAAGAGGGGTGTGACTCAGTTAACTCACTGGTCCGTAACCGAGTTGAAGAAAATGGGCTGCAACGGTGAGGGGTGTGTAAGGTTGGGTGGAAATAACTATGGCTAATGGATCAGGTACGGTTTGACCCACCCGTTACTCCGTCTTCTTCACCCGCGACAAACCCGGTATCGACCTGAAATTTACAGATTTGAAATTCTTCAAATTAACTTAATTAAGAGGTATAATTACTGTAATTTCGTAGTTTATATTGTTTTTCTTGTATCTAATTGAGGTTTAAACAGTTTTAGATGAATTAATTTGGTTGATTTCGCAGACAATTGAGTACTCATTTTTTTGAATTTGGAAGAAATTTAAAAATATTGATTTCCAAATTAGATTGAGATTGAGCAAAATCAGTGGATTAAATGGAGATTTATTAGAATAGGTGTTTATTAATCTCGGTTTTATAGAAGGAATTGGGAGAAATTTTTAAAATTTTAAGTAAACATGATCGAATTGAAAAAAAAAATTGAAAGCCAAATTCAATTTAGCGTTTCTGACAGGATTACAAATTCTGATCACATAGAAGGCCTCCTTAACAGCCAGCCAATCATTACAAATACTGCCATTTGGAAAGAATCACCAAGACCAATGGAATATTATCATTTCTGAAGTTAGTAAGCACAGCCTTCGATAAAATCACACTACAGGTTTTGATAAAGGAAGGTGGTATGACATATATGGTTTTGAAAATCAGAGCCCCTTCCGGAGCACGGATAATTGCCAGAGCTTTAGTTATGTCAAAATTCCCCCTGCAACAGCACCCATAACCTGGCAGCAAGGGTCTCTACAAATGAACCGAAATCCAGCATTACCAAGATTGCCTAGTGCAGCACCATCACTACGTAGAACAATATGCTCCCTACCAGGGAAGGAGCTCTCCATCTGCATTCAATAACAGTAAAACTCATTAACTTTCTGAGATTAAAGAAGCTCAAAACCTGAAGTCATAGGGTTGATTCCGCGCATATCACCCTTCACTATTCACCTTTCTTGTACCCTCAAGACTTTTCAATGCTACAACTTTCTATCTATTATAGAGATAAGAGGATACGAGTTTCAACTAAGTTTTACAGTCATAACCATTTGTGAAATCATATCAAATCTCTTAACTACACTTTTATTTCTCTATTCCAGTAGGCAAATACTCAACTATTGCTCAGTTTTGCAGTTTTGCTAGTCAAAATGTGGGTTCAGAGTTTTGGGGCCATAAACACCAAAAGTGCAAGGTCGTGCCCTTGCAATTTCATCGATCCAGAGCTACCAAAAATCTGCCTGAACGAAAATATCAAGCTTACTTCCACATTTCCAACAACTGCAGCTGCCCTATTAGCAGACCTGAAAGGAAGAATTAGATAAGAATGACAAAGCTAATCAAAAGGAAATTTTTAAAAGGGAACAAAGCTAATCAAGAGGACAAAACCCATGATTATTATAAAAATGTGATAAATTAACAGAGAGCTAAGGACAAACAAAGTTACAAAACCCCTTTGCATGGCCCTCGAGCAAGTCTCCAAGTTTCTTTTTGCTTGATATAGAGAAACTTATTAGTGAAACAAACAAATTGCAGACTTAGATGCATCCATCAGGAGACCAAAAAACACAAGCAGCCAGCCCCTATGGTACCAACAGAAAACTGACCACTTCTCATTATCATTCTGTCCAGTTGCTAGTTATGTCTTCAGTGCAAATTTTTGCTATCTCTTCCAAAATGTCCAGCAAAGGTACTGAATCCTTAGATCTTTGGTTAGACTTTAGCACAATTTCCATGTCTTCAATAAACACCATACTATTGCAGTAGGGATCGTTATGCCCCATCCGGTTGTACTCTCTAGCATTCCAGATGGTGACAATCTCCATAAGAGAATGAGGTTAGCGACTGAAAACGATTATCAGCATTTAAGATGTTTCAAACCTCAGTTACATATTCAAAGCTCAAAAGAATATGATCCAAATCAACAACAACCTTGTTGATCATTGTGGCCCTTAATGGTAACCATACCTGAACCTCAATGATGCAGAGGCGTCAATTGCCATAAAATAACAAACTGAGAGAATTTTTGAACACTTGTGGTTAACAATTAGAATGTGAGGACTTATGGAAAATAACTGTGTAACTGTCTCCCAATCCACAGTTAGAAACATAACTTTGTCTACATTAACTTGGTTGACATTGGTTTAGCTGCTAACTCATTTGAGCTTACCCAATAAGCTCAAAGCAACTAACAATTCACTGGTAAATTGCAAATAATCCAATTCACAAAATCTACAAATCTACAATCATCATCAGTGTCCGAATAGATCCAACACTTTCAGATGTCAAAATGGGTTTCAATTGATTCATCTCCAAAAATTAAGACAACTAAGATATCTGTATTTAAAATGATTACATTACATAAGAGTTAATACATATAAAACCTTAATCCCCAGAACACATGAGAACAGAAAGAAAAATCATAATCTTTTTGTTGTTGAAAGAAACAGCGATTCCATGCTTTGTATGTATTTTACAATGTATTACAGTACTACATTCAAATCACATCCTGGCATGGACATTCTTCAGAACATTGAAAAGACTAATACTTACATATATGAAACCCTAATCCCCAAACTGAAACCACTACATCAAAAGAAACCCCAATTTTTCTAAAAACAGAAACACCGATTAAGAACTGGTAAACTTGGTAACAGCTTTGGTACCCTCAGAAACAGCATGTTTAGCTAATTCACCAGGAAGAACAAGACGAACAGCAGTTTGAATCTCTCGAGAAGTAATAGTTGGCTTCTTGTTGTACCTTGCTAATCTTGACGATTCGGCGGCAAGTTTCTCAAAGATATCATTAATGAAACTGTTCATGATTCCCATAGCTTTACTTGAAATTCCAATATCAGGATGGACTTGTTTCAGAACTTTGAAGATGTAGATCTTGTATGTCTCGACTGATTTCTTTGATTTCTTCTTCTTCTTATCTGTGGAAGAAGCATCTTTACTTGGCAATTTCTTTTCAGCTCTGGGTTTCTTCTCTGCTGGTGCTTTTTCTGCTTTCTTTTCCTCAGCGGGTTTCTTCTCTGTGGGTTTTTTCTCTGCTGGTTTCTTCTCTGCTTTCGGCGCCATTTGATCGGAAAAGTGAACAGAAAATGAAATGTTTTTCAGAGAAAGGAGAGAGAGTAAATGTGTTGGTGGGAAATTGGATGGAGAGAGTTAGGCTATTTATAAAGGGGCGTTGATAGAGTATGATTGGTGCAGTTCTTTTCATGCGGATCGACAGTGCACACCGTTGATTGTTGTAATGGTAATGAAAGGCTAAGATTTAAAACTAAGATGAGGGGGGAAGTTTAGTTTTAGGCGGGATACTCAAAATTTTGGGGCAGGATAATTTCACCCCACCGGCTTTTCATTGGTTGTTGGACGATGTTCATGGGACTTTTTTTTTCAGAAAAAATAATTTCATTAACTAAATGGAAGAAGTGAAGGAAAATATCAGGACAGTTAACCATCCATTCTCCTGAGATATTAAAGCGAAAATTAGTTGTGATATCCGCTTCAAACTGATTAATGAAACTACAACGTGCATACTATATCTAATAGGATTAATCAAATGTTTAAATTGTACTGCTAAACTAATTAACTTGGTTATTTTTATTGATAAACTAATTAATAACATTCCTAGTACCAATATGAATGCATCAATTGTTCCGGTTCCTTGTCTTTCCTAAGTGATAGCCTGTAGGATTGCCAGGCCGATCCTTGCTAAACTTCTGAAGGTTTTACATCCCTTGAATACATATGTTACACCAGTCACGTAGAGACCCAATCCAACCTAGTTAGTATTTTTATCAAAAGAAGCATCACGGGTGATTCTAAAGCAATTAGAAGAGAGGCCAGCCGTAGTAGGATTCAAATTGTTATCAGCCTCAGTTAACCGAAGCTGAGGGAGAGAAGTGATACGAATAAGCAAGCTATAGTACGCGAGCAAGATTATTTGAAAGTTAAAGATTCGAGTGTCGTAATTTAGTTCAAGAGGAGTCAATTTTGATGGGAAACGACCCAAAGGTCAAGACATGTGATCTATAGATCCACATGGACCCAAAATTTAGTCAAATTCCATCGTTTAAAGCTTCAAACGGTCGTTTCTGTTGTTTATGAAAGTTTTTGTTTTATTAATACTTCTTCGTTAGGAGTCCATTTGGATCGCCGTTTGTGACATATAGTTTTATTTCAATAGTACTTTCATTATTTTAGGTAAACCAAAATTTGCCAAAAATAGCAAACTAGGGTTTGAGTCGGGTTTAGGTTTTTTCATCCTTTCTTGTTGCACAAGTTAGGGTATTTCCCAAAGTCTATTTAAGAGACTTCAAGTTATCAGTCTAGACAGTTGTTTTTGATTAACAAATTTATTTTATTGAACTTGTTCAAGTTTAATTCTAATTTTTATTTATAATCGGAACCGATGTTTAAATAATTATCAATGTTCATAGTCGTTATTTTTAAGAATAATTTTAGATCTGAACAAACTTTATATATTGAGAACATTTTAAACGCTTGATTTAATTAGGATAGAATAAACATTGTTAGAAATAATGTTTATTAAAGATAAACTTTACATATCTTAAGTTTGTGTACTGTGATGTAATTTTAGAAGTGGTAAATAAAGGTTCGATTCTCGAACTTGTGAAGGTAATGATTTTAGAAAATAATGATTCTAATTAACTCTAGAAAATTTCAGGAGTAAGAAAAAGACTAAATAACCTAAAGATGATTTTTGAATAATTTTAAAAATACCAGGAATCAGGAATCAGGTAATTCTAACAACCTATGTGATTAATCAGATAATTCTTTTTAAATTAATTGAAGCCCAAATAATTGCCAAAATTGGTTTTGTTATGCTAACAAACAGAGGTAAATCACAAGCATGGACTATCAAAATTAATTAACTAAGCATAATCCATCAAGCAAAAGCACAACTGTTGAAAGAAAACCGTTTTTACTATTCAAAACTATGCAATTTTAATGATAAAAGAATTATAAATAATTATTAGAAAATAATTAAATCACATAAAATTGAGAAAATTACCTTATCCATCATCCCAGTAAATAGACTTAGCTCATGGTGAAGAAAACTTGCTCAAAAGTTGATTTCATTGCTCAAAATATTGATTACAAGGTTGAATAACGCTGTAACA
>JAJJMC010004815.1:2858164-2893733 GCA_023531435.1 Papaver californicum
TCTTCTAATGTACCTACAAAAGCATAAAAACACGTAATAGACACACAGTCGAATACTAACTCACTAGAAATTAAGGTGCAATTTAGACACTAAAATGTGTCTATCATACTGTCAAGTGGAAGTTCGTGAAACTTCCATTTACCAACTTGTGTCAGCAGTGGGCTATAAATAGGTATAGCCGGTCATTTGTAAGATGTACACACGCAGTAATAAAAGTAAAATAATAAAATACTACCTTACCATAATATTTCTAGTCTCTTTATACTTTACAAGTATATGTGCAAAATCAAGTTAGCGTGAGCAAAGTTAAACTCCACCTATCTTCCTTTCCCTTTTATTGTTCATAGTATTACTGAACCTTATTCACATTCCCTTTAGTATTCTACAAGTACCGTGTTATATATGAAAAATCTACTCACCTTATTTAGTAGTATAATTTAGTAAGAACTATAAAACGTTATCAACACGAAGCTCTCAACGGTCGACGTTGAAGCTGATATTACTCGATGATAGATATATTTTTGTGTCTAATTTGTTCCTAATTATCTGTATTATTAGTGATTAATTTTATACTTATTGTGTGATTTTATGTGGTTGTATGTATCTTTGGAAAATAAATATTTATGGAAAAATCGGCTCGGAAAAAGTGATAAAAGCACCAGAGAAAAATTACTAAAGGTACCCAGAAGCAACTGCTAAAGGCACCCCAACCATGGATAAGGGGCAACTCCTTTTTATTTATTACGAAAAATGGTGGGAATTTTCTTCTTCGTGTAAAGCACATTTGTGATATCCAAAATCGAATTTTCAGGGATTTTAAAGAGTTTAAATTATACCAAACTGAAGCAACAATGACTAGAGATCGATACACGTAAAGATGAAGTATTTCATGCCGAGTAAACAATTGGAAAATCCTTGTTGCTGCCAATAGTAGTTTTTTAGATAAATACGGATTTGTGGGTTGTTTTGGGTATCAAATAGAGTCCCTATCGATTAAGGATTAGTTCTAGGGTTTACTAAACCTATTTAAGCCAAAAAGAAGCAAGAAAAACGCATCGGGGAGGCTCAGGAACAATTTCTCTCTGCTGCTGCGAGGAAGAAGACGAAGAACGGGGAGCCATCGTTCTTCCGTGACAATTCCTTCAACTGGACATCAACGTTTATCTTCATTAGCAACGTTTATCTTCATCTATAACACTAAGCAGTTGCAACATTTAATCTGGAACGCCTATACAGCTTTGCAGATTCCTTGTTTTATTATTTTTAACTTCTTTTTTTCTTCTCAAGCCCTTTTGAGCTATGTACCAATATATTGAGGGTGTTTTGAGCATGATGAGCTAAACCCAACCACTAGGACAATGTAGGAAGCCATATTTCATGAATGAATGGTAACTATTTTTGATTCTTAATGACTTTTGCATTGATTTATGATTTTTCTTAATTAGTTATGATTTTGTTTGATGGTGTATGCTGGGACTTAAGAGCTTTTGATGTGTCATGCTTATGGTCTACAATTAATTTTATAGAACTCCACATTAGGCAAAGAAACAGAGTCAATAAAAGAGATATAATTGTTAAAGAATCACTGTATAAATCAACCAGAAGTGATTTTGGTGGAATTCTGAGTTCCATTTCTTCCCAATATTGTAAAAATATTTTACTTATTTTCTAGTTAAATTCAAAATTAGGTCTAAAGAATCTTCACAAGTCTCAGCGAACGAACACATTTTCACCACTTTTCTGAAACGATCAAGTTTTTGACGCCGCTGCCGGGGACTTGGTTTTAGATTTGTTTTTAGTTCTTTTTTATTTGGTTAGTTAGTTTAATTAGATTTTTTTTTTTTTAGTTTTTTTATTTATTTTTCGTTTTTAGGTATTTTTCTTTGTATTACAGGTTTTGGATCAAAAGGAAATTGGAGCCAAAGATTATATTAATTGATTAAAGACTTGGAGTCAAAGATAAATCGAAAATAACGGAAAAAGAAAAAAATTTTATTTTATTTATTTTTAGTTACTTTTAATTTTATTTAATTTATAAGGTTTTATTTATTTTTGTTTTTAGAAAATTGTATTAGGAAATATTTTATTATTTTTGTAATTTTTCTTTTATTTTTGGACTTTTTCATTGGACTTTATTTTTTGGGGACTTTTGGATATTATTATTTTTAATCCCTACGGAAAGGTATTATTAAATATAAACTGCAAAACAAAAGGACGATAATTATGATATTGTTTATGCCCCTCGGGTTCGCACACTGACATAGAAGTCGGTGGCCTGAGTCGACTCCAACGGTTCATCGCCCGTCCGGAACAAGAGGTAAGACTCTAACCACCCAGAATCCCCTGTCAGTGGTTTTTTTTGGACTCCTTCATGTGCATATATGTTGAGGACCTGAAATACGGATTTGCTTTTATAGTAAAGGGAAAGAACTGGCCATATAAGATAAGGACTCAGATTTCATCATCGTTTCCTTCTTGGCCGCTTTAGGAACACATTACCAAACACGAACCTAAACCATAAAATTTGACTAGAAAGAGACCAATAGGGTAACGATCTTATTGGAAAATCATTCGAAAGGATTGTTACTTTGTTATCCTAACTCAAGGATCAGGAAGATTAATTTTAAGTTGGTTCGTGTCACCTTGTAACCCAAGGAAACGTTTTCCAAAGAGGTAGGGTTATTCAAGCTCCATAAAGGTTATCTTGTTTCTCTCGATCGACTTAATTTAATTCGGATCGGTCCAGCGAGGTTTACTAGTCGCCTTTTAGGAGACTAAAAGTTGGCCCACAAACAATCTAAGTGGAGCCATCATCCTTTTTGTTTGCTAGATTCAGTAGTTTTTTTTGGTCGAATTAACTTTGCTTGTGTTTGTTTAGAACCTCTTCCAGTATGATTTATTTTTAGAACTTATTTTTGTAAATATATTAGGAAGTTTTTGTTAGAAAATGTCGAACTGATATTATGAGGACCAATAAAATGAATATTCGACTGAATTTCAAAATAGACATTATTTATACTATCAACATGGTGTAGGTAGTAGTCAGGACCACCACCAACCTTTTGGAGGTTATTGCTCATACCTAGGTGATCCCAATTACTATTAATTCATACACCCGTCATATGAACATGAAAATGAGCAAAATTCGAGTTCTTTGTCTTGGAGGGATGCCCTAAAGCAGATGCGATCTAGTACTCTCTATGATGACCCAAATCCTTCTTTAGAAGAATCACACAAGCAGTTGTGATCTAGTACTCCTTATGATCCATTTGTTTCTCTAGAGAATTCCCTCAAGAAGTTGACTGAAAATACAAATAGGTTTGTATTAAGTATGGGGGGAACAATTAGTAGTTCAACTGTTTCTCTAGAAGAGTCCCTCAAGTAGTTTACTGAGAATACAAATAGGTTTGCATTAAGTGTGAATGAAAGTCTCGCAAAGAATAATATTGCTTAAAATGATCTTAATTGCCAATAGTGCTACCCTTGATAATTATTCACCTAGTCAAGAGGACGAGGATAGAATTGGTAACACTACTTATTTAGACGAGGTTCAAACATCTTCATATTATTATGATGATGAGGATAGTATTGACGAAGAACTTGAAATATACAAGCAGCGTGATCAAGAAATTATCCCTCCAATATTACTTCAATGATGATAGTGTTATTTTTAGTTCAAATCTAAATAATTTTAATGATTATTCAACTATTCAAAAGGAAGAGGATTTGACTATACCATTGTTTTAGATGATGTAGAATTTTCTTGTTTTGAAGCCGATAATAGTTTAGAGGAACGGGTTTATCCTGAGAATACTGTTTTAGAGTCCAGTGATTCAGAAACAATAGTCTTAGATAACAAATATAGACTCGTAGAGATTTTAAATATGAGTGAGGATGCACCTCCTGATTATAACCTAGAAGAAGTAATTGGCCATTTTCAAGAATCTGACGACCTAGAAATTAGGAAAATTGTGATTAGTCTATCTAGAGACACTGAAAACTCTAAGTTTGGGGGTGACTATTATTCTCCTTGTGCTTTACCTTTGACTCTTAAAAAGGTCCCTCACTTGGGACTTGAAATTTGCACCTCTACCATTTTACAAGATCATCTTCAAACTAGATCTCATGAGTCTGGTGATGTCCAGAAGGAAGTTTATTTGTTAGAAACCCATCCTCTGGTTGATGTGGTTTACCTAGGCAAAAAAAATAAGATTGAATTTGTTTTTCCACCAAAAAATTTTCTATCAATTGAGGGAACGTTTGAATTTCAAATGTGTCAGTTATTAAGTTTTGATACTAAGCCTAATTACTTTAGCAGATTAGAATCGACACATTTGCTTAAGAATGACCACCATTCTCATAGTAGTCAACTGTGTGAGTCCAATCTGATTAACTTTGCGGATCCACAATTATTCAGGTTATTATTATGTGTTTCTAAGTTCTTGGTTGAGTTTTTCCAGACTCTACAACTTGATCCTTTTGATCTTTCCTATGAAGAAATCCAGCCCATGAAAATATTTTGTCTAGACCCTTTTATAGAACATGAACCTGAAAAATAATTAAATGTAAATGTGTTAAACAGAAAACTAGATAAGGGTGTGCTCGGTTTGTTCATTTTATTGGCATGTTGTAGTTTCCTTCTATATGTGATAGCACTATTTGATTCACACTTTTTTAGAGGGTCCATACTTGCCTAGGCCTCTGCCAGATGATGAGCAGTTGCTTACCATGAATCCACTGATTTCTGCCGCTTCCGTTATTGCTGCTGGATTGGCCGTAGGACCATCGTACCAAACTTTTTTCTTATCTTCTTCGTTATCAAGCTGAATAGTAAATAAATCGGATTCACTCGATGAATCTTGAAACAAGAATGACCCACAGCAAAAAAACTAGAGGCCTAAGCCTTCAACCAATAACAGAGGGAACTCGCTTCTCTTAGCTTAGAGACGAGAACGATAAGGAAGTCTTATATTACGAACAAGCGCTAAAGAAGGGGAAAAAACTTCGAATTGGGAGGGAGATCTTCCTGATGAACTGTGACCGTACCCCAAACCGACACAGGTGAACAAGTAGAATTCTCGTGGAGAATGGGAGGATATATGAAATTACAATGACCGTTGCATATGATTCGATCAGGCCCGAGATGACCCATAATTGTTCTGGCTATATATTATTTTATAAGGTGACTAATTCTTTCTTAGTCTGGCTGAAGACTTTAAACTTAGCACTTCTTGGAAGGTAACCCATGCTCTTGCGACACGGTAATATCTTTCCTTAATTTTTTTCCTTCGATTGGTAACTGATAGACACATTTATGTGTCTTATTTAGTCTCGTACTTGTATTAATAGTCCTCATATTTTGTACTAATAATATGATTTCATGTGCTTTTAGGGTTTTTGGAAGAATAAACTTTTGTGGAGAAAATTGGCTTAAAAAGTGTTAAAAGCATCCCCAACAAAAGTGTTAAAGGCACCTTCATATTGGATTAGGGCACCCCTCATTTGGATAAAGACACCCACTCATCTGATAAAGGCACCCACTTCGTTGAATTTGAATTCAAAAGTGGCGGGAAAATGATTAACACAAAATATTCCATCTGCGTGAATTAGTGAAGAGTATTTTAAGAGATTTTTACAGCTTTTACGACAAGATATCTTCTTGTCTTAATGAGGAATCGTGCACAAAGTGAAAACTTGAAAGATAACCAAGAGAATCTCGTGAAAATATCAAATCAAATCGGGGATCATTCTCGGCTTTTATTGAGAGGAATTCTCTCGGGTTATGGAAGGAAACAAGGCAACAACAAGCCTCACCAAGATTTTGTCTATTAAATATGATCGAGAATCAATGGAAAAAGAGAAACAAATCAGGACAAAAAAATCACCGAGAAATATTTTCTTCCTGTGAATTTTATGCGAGGATTGGTTGAAGATTTGGAGGAGTTATTATGATTTGGGGAGTCTTCACTATAAATACAGAAGCTCTGGGAAGAGTTATGGGGGATTCTAGAGAGCCAAAATCAAAAATCAGAAGTTTCTAGAAAAATTAGCTCGTGATGATCATGATGGAGAAGATGAAGAAACCGTTGCGAAAGGGTTAAAGATCCTGTCGCTGGAAGTTTGAAGATTCCGTTGCTAAAGCTTTCAACTTTGCAACTAATATCTTCATTTGCAACATTTAGCTTCAGGAAACGGTTAACCTCAGTAACAGTGAGTCTGTGACGTTTATAAACATTACAAACTCATTGTTTTACTATTTTCATTCCTTTTCATTATTTTTAAGCACTTTGAGCCATGTACATATCTTGTGAGGGTGTTTTGAGCATGATGAGATAAACCACATTTGCTGAGGTGACGCAGGAAGCCATTGTTTCAATAAAAGTGGTACATTTCTATTTTTAATTAATTTTTATAATTTCTTTTATGATTATTTGCCTTGATTAAAAATTTGATTAAATGATTTTTTTAAGCAGTTGCGATTCCGTTAGATGGTACATGCTTAGCTTAAGTGTTTTGATGTTCCATGCTTTTGTTATACAATTGTTATTCTAGAAATCTAATTTTTGCAATCTTTTAGAATCAAATTAAACGAAAGAATTGCATGAATAATAATTAAAATTGAATCATTTTAATTGGTTAATGGTGAAATCCATAACCTCGGTAATTTTTTAATATTGTTTTCATCTTTTGTGCATAACTTTAGTTTATAAATTAATTTATTAAAATCTAAAATCATTCTTCACAAGTTCGAGAGAACGACACTTTTCTTACCACTATTATGAAACCATCAGTAACAATGTCTCCTTGTTAATGATTTTAATCATTTATCTTTAGAACATTGAGGAGAATGTTAGATTTAAGTTTGGGGGTAAGGGATAAACTTTTAGTGAAATATGAAACTCCAAAGTTTTAAAACTTGTGAACAATTAAGGATGACACTAACCATTCCAGGTAGATGAAAACTTAGTTCTTTTTCTATAGGAATTGGTGTGCTCAACTAAATGGTCTATTCATAAAAGGATGCCTAGCTCAGGTGTTAGAAATAACATGATAGTTGTCACCATATCTCGAAGTTTATCTCAACCATATCACCTTCTGTTTTTATTTTTGTAATTTTTTGTGTTTCTCAGAATGATTTGGTGGGGCACTAATATCGCCTTGTTATCGCCGCCAGGATGAAGTAGAGTGTTTGAGATCAAGCCCCATTATTGTATTTTTTAGACCATTATTCAGACCAATTTTGATTCAAAAAAATTAGAGTATTGACACTTTGATAACAATATGTGTGTGTTTTCCATGTCTTTGTCGCCTAAGCAAGCGTGGAACGCAGGATCCATGAAAACTATCATGTAAGATACTAATGAAGAGCATGCACTTGGATCAAAAGATCCAATCATATTGTTAGTACATTTAATAATATAAAGATGATTATTTTATTTTCAATAAATCGACTTCTGGGGCCCTTGTATATACTAACTGAGTCGATAATAGTATAAGGATTAAAGCCAGTGGGAGCGTATCTAAATCCATTAGGATTCATCTTGGCACTGACCTTCAGACAGATATGGGAAACACCGTTCACCTTAGTCAACATGCTCAAACTTGATTTTGTCAATATCCATCTTCTAAATCTATTCATGTGATTGAACTTTAATATATTCTGAGTATCGTGGTTGAACAACTATCTAAGTAGAGTTTTGAGTTCTTGTATGAATTTTAGTACGCTGAGTGCAAACTCGTGTACAATAATTGGACTCATATAGGGTAATGATTCCCGTATTCGAAGAATTTAGTATGCCAACTAAATAGTTTGTTTAGTGTTTACGCTCAATCGTTAACAAGTAGCTAAGGTTTGGAGTAAAAGATTATATAGATATACCTCTTGTAAACCCTCACGAGACTATAACTCGTCCGTTAGGGGTACCTATGGGTTTAAAGGCTTGTTGCACACGCTAAGTGCAATCGCGATGCCTGTGAAAGTAAGTTAGGATTTTTATTTTATTTTTAGATTAGATTTGCTCGAGGACTAGCAAATAATAAGTTTGGGGGTATTTGATAGACACATTTTTGTGTCTAATCTGTTCCTAATTCTCTGTATTATTAATGCTCGATTTTATACTTATTGTATGATTTTATGTGGTTGTAGGTTTAGGTAGTTATTGTTTCTTTAGATATTTTAAAATGGGCAAATCTAACGTAACTCGAATTCGTAGGTCTACATATCTCAGGAAATAATTATATTTCTTGGGTACTTGATGTCGAGCTTCATCTTGAAGCTAAAGGCCTTAGGAAGACAATTCAAAAAGGAAACACCGCGTCCAGTAAGGACCGCGCTACAACCCTGATTTTCCTCCGGCATCATATCCACGATGATTTACAGTCGAAATATTTGACAGTTAAAGATCCATTTATTTTGTGAAACTGTCTGAAAAAAACGATATGTCCACATGAAGTTGGTCATACTTCCAAAAGATCGGAATGATTGGTTGAACTTGTGGCTGCAAGATTTTCAATCAGTGACAGCTTATAATTCTGCTCTGTTTATAATAACCTCACAACTAAAATTGTATGGTGAGACTTTTACTGAAGAAAAATGTTAGAAAAACATTTACAACCTTTCATGCCTCGAACGTGCTCCTGCAGCAGCGACAGTATCGAGAGTGTAAATTTAAAGAATACTCTGAGTTAATTTCTTGTTTATTGATTGCTTAGCAAAATAATGAGCTTTTGTTGAAAAACCACGAAGCTCATCCCACTGGTTCCGTAGTTATGCCTGAAGCACGCACATCTAAATCTTTTAAACGGAAAAATAACATGGTAACAAAAGCAAACGTGGATATAGCAAAGGATATAAACGTGGGGGCCACAAAAATGCACGGGGAAGGTATACCAGTTATCAGCCGTTGAGAAGTGCGGAACCAAATGAACCAAAGCAAAATAAAGAAAAGGGTACACCAAGTCAATCTTCTCGACAATAATTTTGCTAACGATGTGGGTTAACTGGTCACTGGCAGTGTACTTTTCGTGTGTTAATTTTTTTTGTTAAACACTATCAGGCGTCCCAGAAACGACCTGCCGAAGATATAGAGACAAATTTAATAGAGGCCAGTGTTCCTAGTACCAGTAATACCCACTTAGATGTATTTGATTATCTCGTCAGCCCTGAAGGTGGCGAGCCTATCCAGTTTTCTTTTGATGAGCTGTAGAACTAAATGTTTCCTTTATATGCCTTGTAGTATATTTTCTTGTGAGTTTTTATATTTGGTTATGTGTACGTTTTTGATGTATACCACATTTTTTTGGTGTATAGTACAAGTGGATATTTTGTTAACACTTTATTAATTTTCTCTATTTTATTTGTATTGAAGGATATGGATTACAGAACTAATCTATCTGATTCAAAAATAGACGATGAAGATGTTTGTTTGGTTGACGGTGGAACAAAAAACGCAAATTTTCAAACCCATAAATATTTATAACCTTGAAAAGTTTTAAGGGTAATGTGAATACCTTTTCGGGTTCGAGTAGTATGATAGACGACTCGGGAAGATCGTGTATCATTTTACCGGGTGGTACAAAATTAATTATTGAAGAAGCGTTATATTCTACCAGATACCAGAGAAACCTGATGAGTTTTAAAGATATTCGGCGTAATGGTTACCACCTTGAAACAATAGATGAACATAATATGGAATATCTTTGTATTGCTTCATTTGTTTTGTGCCAAAAGCGCGTTGTATAAAATCTTAAGGCTATCTTTTATGCGTTGTATCTTACGAGAATTCGAATTGTCGAATCTCGTATTATCATTAACCAAAAGTTTAATGACCCTGAATTATTCAAGCTTTGGCATGATTGGCTTGGACACCCAAGTTCTACCATGATGATTAGAATAATCAAAAATGTTCATGGACATCTATTATAGAACCAGAAGCTTATGTTGGGCAAGGATATGAATTGTGTTGCTTGTTCCCTTGGAAAACTAATTATAAAACCATCTTTAACAAAAGTTATTGTCGAATCACCAACATTCCTCCAGAGGATTCATGGTGACATTTGTAGTCCTTTCCACCCACATTGTGGACCATTTCAATACTTTATGGTATTGATAAACGCATCTGCTAGATGGTCTCATGTTTGTTTATTATCAACACGTAATCTTGCGTTTTCCAGACTGCTTGCCCAGATTATTCGGTTGCTTGCCCATTTTACGTACTTCCCTATTAAGTCCATTCATCTTGATGGCGCTAGTGAATTTACATCTAAGGCTTTTGATGCTTATTGTCTTTCAGTTGTTATTTATGCCGAGCATCCTGTAGCACATGTGGATACTCAGAATGGATTAGATGAGTCTTTTATAAAGCATCTTCAGTTCATTGCTCGACCACTGCTTATGATGACTAAATTACATGTATCTGCATGGGGATATGCTATTTTACATGATGCGGATTTAGTCCGGCTTCGACCAACTGTTATCCATTAATACCCCCCTTTACAACTTGTTTTAGGGCAACAACCAAATATTTCTCATTTACGTGTTTTTGGTTGTTCGGTTTATGTGCCTATTGCACCGCCACAACAAACTATGTTTGGTCCATGACGTCGCGTTGGTATTTATATTGGTTTTGATTCACCATTTATTATAAGGTATTTAGAACCTTTAACATGTGATGTCTTTACAACTAGATTTGCAGATTGTCATTTAGATGAGACAGTTTTCCCGTCGTTAGGGGGAGAAGGTAAGCCCTCAGAAGAACGACGTGAAATATTTTGGTACACACCAAGTTTGTCTCATCTTGATACTTGCATGAATCAATCTGAAACTGAGGTGCAAAAGATTATACACCTGCAAAATATAACAAATCAAAGGCCAGATGCATTTACCGATATTGGTTGAATTACAAAATCGTATATGCCTGCTACACATACTCCAACTTGGATTGATGTACCGACATGACAAGTTGGGAGCTCAGTAGAAAACGAGTCATCACGGGCATGCCTAAAGTGTGGACGACAAGTTGGTTAAAAGGATTTTGTTATTCGAAAAAGGAAGAGCCAATCATTCTTGATTAAGGATAGCGCCCCTGAAGAGGCTGCAGATAGTGTTCCTGAAGAGACTATCAAAGAACGACTCATTTTTATGATGAACCTCTTGAAGATGGTAAAGTCTCGACTGAGACACGGGTACCTGTGAATGAAGAAATCTCCATAAATTAGGCATGTAACAGAGAAGTGTGGGATCGTAGTATAGTTATTTTTGACGACATATTTTAATTCTCAGTAGCTACTGAAATTGAGAACGATAACACAATATAGAGGAATGTCGACAAAGAGACGATTGGCCAAAATAGATAGTGGTAATCCAAGCTGAATATGATTATATCGCTAAACCTAATGTTTTCATGCCCGTAATCCAAACACCATAAAATGTGAATCATGTAGATTATAAATGGATGTTTGTAATAAAGCGTAACGAGAGAAATGAAGTCGTCCGTTACAAAGCGCGACTAGTGGCAAAAAATTTTTTTACAAAAAACTGGGATTGACTATGAATAGACATACTCCCATGTTATGGATGAATTACCTTTCGATATTTCATAAGTATGTCAGTCTATGAAAGGTTTGACATGCATCTAATGGACGTGGTCACTGTATATCTATATGACAAGTTAGATACAAACATTTACATGAAACTTCTGGAAGGATTCAGATTACCTAAAGAGAAAACACGTCATATTACTCACTTAAACTAAATAGAGCTCTATAGAGATTAAAACAATCCGGGCGAATGTGGTATAATCGCCTCGGTGAATACTTAATGAAAGAGGGATATGTGAACGATCCTATTTGCCGTTGCGTATTTATTAAAAATACAGAATCTGGAATCGCAATAATAGATGTGTATATCAACTTAATTGGAACTCCTGATGAGCTCTCCAAATAAATTGAATGCTTAAAGAAGGAGTTTGACATGAAAGATCTAGGTAAAACAAAAAAAATTATTGGCCCACAACTTGGGCATTATGAGAGTGGAATTTTTGTCCACCGATCCACAAAGAAAATCTTGAAGCTTTTCAAGATGAATGATGTGTATCCGCTAAGCACCCCCAATGGATGTTAAATCTCTTGATCTTAAAAGAGATCCATTTCGCCCTAAAGAGGAGGGTGAAACACTCCTTGGTCCAGAAGTACCATACTTGAGTGCAATTAGGGATTTATTATATTTAGCTCAATATACTAGGCCTGACATTTCTTTTGCACTAAATTTGCTAGCCAAGTACTGTTCTGCGCCAACAAACGACATTGGACAGGGGTAAAACAATTTTTTTGTTACCTTCGTGGTACTACTGACATGGGTCTGTTTTACTCAAAAGATTCTTTAGCTTGTTCGTAGATAACATGATATACATATGTTGGATACTTACTATACCCGCACAAGGGAATCTCTTAGACAGGCTATGTTTTGACCAACGGTGGAACTACAATTTTATGGTGTTCTTGTAAGCAGAGCATGCCAGCTGCATCCTCAAATCACTCTGAAATAATTTCTCTTTACGAAGCAAGTAGAGAATGCGTGTGGATATGGTCATTAATCGAGCACATCATAAGTTCTTGCGGTCTAATTTCCATTACCAGTTCACCAACAATAATTTGTGAAGACAATTCGACATGTATAACACAAATTAAAGAGAGCTACATCAAAGGTAATAGAACGAAACATATTTCGACGAAATCAATTTATTCGCACCACCTCCATAAGAACAACGAGATTGGTATCCAGAAGATACAATCATGTGAAAATTATGTTGATTTATTCACCAAGTCATTGCCAGCGAAAGTTTTTCGGGAGCTGGTATATGAAATTGAATGTGTCATACGTACAAGCAGAGAAATAAACAGAGATTTTGTTCAGGGGGAGTTTTATTAGGACTTTAATGTGATGTACTTTTTTTTCCTTTGACAAGGTTTTGTTTCACTGGGTTTTCTTTGCTAAAGTTTTAACGAGCCAACATATGCATGTCCAACACTGTTTTAGGATTTTTGTTGTACTTTTATTTTTTATCCTTCGATCGGATTCTGTCCCATTAGATTTTTCCGATAAGGTTTTAATAAGACAGCGTCCGTAAAACGATGGTCATCCAAAAAAAAAAGTGTTATGTTGGGAACATTCTAAGTGGTTGACCACTGCTTGGCTTAATTAGGATAAGAATAAACATTGTTAGATTTAATATTTATTAAAGATAAATTTAACATATTTTAATTTTGTATACTGCCAAATGGAAGTTCATGAAACTTCCATTTACCGAATTGAGTTAGCAGTGGGCTATAAATAGGTGTAGCCGGTCATTTAGTTAGCAGTGGGCTATAAATAGGTGTAGCCGGTCATTTGTAAGATGTATATACATAGTAACAAAAGTGAAATAATAAAATAATACTTTACCCTAATACTTCTGGTCTTTGTCAACTTTATAAGTACATCTGCAAAATCAAGTTAGCATGAGCAAAGTTAAACTCCACTTATCTTCCCTCTCCTTTTATTGTTTATAGTATTGTTGAACCCTACTTAGCTTCCCTTTATTATTATACAAGTAATGTGTTATATATGAAAAATCCACTCACCTTATTTATTAGTCTGATTTAGTAAGATTTGTCAAACATATTATCTTTTTTTTTTCCAATAATATTCTTTGCATCAAGAAGGATCATAAACCGTATTATAATAGTGATATGCTCGTTGACTATTTTATTAGCCAATTAAGATGTAGCTATATGATTAGTGTTTTTGTTTTGAAACACCTTAACATCTATCTTTTCAAATCCACCAAGCAGCTGTAAAAATCATGCAAACATGATCTGTATTAACAGTGTAGAATAACCATTTTAAAATCCAATCATGAATGAAAATTAGGTCGGTCAATGGGTTTGGATTTTTTCGGATACCACTGGTCCTGGATTCTACTTATAAAATTTGGGTTTGATTCTTGAATTTGTGGATCTAGAATCGAACCCATTAAAAAATTTGAGGTACCCGTCCATGTCGAGTTCCCATTGGATACTGAAAAACTATCAATTTTTCTTAATTTTTTTTTGATATCTTCTTCTTTTTTACTTGAATCTAATTATGCTTTTACAAGTTTATTATTATTTTTTTATTAATTTTATAAATAAAGATTAAATATAAGAGAAAAATAGAAAATGAGAAAAAATCAAAACCAAACTTAAAATAACCCTTATAATTTTGATAAAAGAATTAATAAAAGAATAAAATAAACTGATATCTGATACCCGTCGGGTATACCCGATTGGACCCGATAAGATTTGAGATCTGAATTGGTTATACCCATCGGGTATCTAAATGTCTAATGGGTCCAATTCTAGGACCCGGAACTGGACCCTAATCAACCTGGTCTGGTTCGGTTCCGAGTAATTGAGTACCCATTGACAGTCTTCATGGAAATATTAGAGTTAGAATAACACAACATGTATTGACCTATAAAAGTATTAGAGTTGAAATCATGTGTGATGATTCAGATTATGCATTGGTGTTGTTTCAGGTCAGCGTGAAAACAAATTATTGCATGTGATTTACTATGCTAGCAAAACCCTAAATGATGACCAACTGAACTAATTACCACGGAGAAGGAATTGTTAGCCATTGTTTTGCCATGGATAAGTTTAGATCTATCTCTTAGGTTCTAAGGTTATAGTCTTTACCGATCATGTTGTTTTGAAGTATCTTCTTCTAAGAAGTATACTAAACCTATATTGATTAGACGGATCCTTTTGTTACAAGCATTTGCTCTAAAAACTAAAGACAAAAAGGGTGCAAAAAATATAGTAGCAAACCACTTGTCTAGGCTTGTTTTTGATTCCCCTCCTGTGAGGGATAGTTTTTCTGATGAACAACTTTTTGTTGTTTCCCAATTACCTTGGTTTGTGAATATAGTGAATTATCTTGTTACTGGTCGAATGACTCAACATTGAGTTAAACAAGATCGTTCTAGGTTTTTATCCAAGGTAAAGCATTTCTTTTGGGACAATCCTTATCTGTTTAACTATTGTCCATATCAGATTATTAGGAGATGTATACTTGAGAGTGATCAGACCAGTATTATTCCTTTTGTCATGATCATGGTTGTGGGTGTCATTTTAGTACTAATAAAACTGTTGCTAAGATAACGCAGTGTGGATTCTACTGACCTTCGTTGTTTAAAGAGACCCACAATTATTGTGTTGCTTGTGAGCGTTTTCAGAAGCTATGAACCATTTCCCGTAGAAATATGATGCCTTTGAACCCTATTTTAGTTATTGAGGTCTTTTATGTGTGGGGCATTGATTTTATGGGTCATTTTCCTAATTTTTTTGGTTATTTTTACATCATTGTCGCTATAGACTATGTCTCAAAATGGGTTGAGGCGGTTTCGTGTAAAACGAACAACCACAAGGTTGTGGTCCAGTTTTTAAATGATAACACATTTGCACTTTTGGTACACCACGAGCTATAATTAGTGATGGAGGGTCACACTTTCGTAACCGATCTTTTAGTCTCTTGATGAAGAAATATGGTATTACTCACAAAGTAGCTACCCATATCACCCCCAGACTATAGGACAAGTAGAGTTTTCCAATAGAGAAATTAAACATATTTTAGAGAAAACAGTTAATCCTAATAGGAAAGACTGGTGATTGAGGCTTACTGATGCCTTATGGGTTTACCGTACTGCGTTTAAGACCCCCCATTGGAATGTTATCTTATCGTCTAGTTTTTGGCAAGGCATGTCACATGCCCGTCGAGTAAGAACACAAAGCATACCAGGTTGTAAATAAGTTTAATTTTTCACTTGACAAGGCATGAGATCACATGAAGCTCCAGCTCAATGAGTTGGATGAGATTCAGAAAGATTCTTATGATAGTGCTAGGGAGTATAGGAACAAAATGAAACTTATGCATGATAGAAATATTTTAAAAAAGTCATTTTCTCCAGGACAAAAAGTTCTTTTGTATGATACTCATTTGCATCTATTCCCCGTGAAGTTACGCTCTCGGTGGACCGGTCCTTTTGTTGTTTGCACTGTTTTTCCTCATGATGCTATTGAGATTGAGACTCAAGATGGTAGAAGTCCTTTCAAGATTAACGGTCAGAGATTGAAACCATTTTTAGAGCCTTTTCCTACAGGTGATGTTGAGGAGGTCCCTCTGGATGACCCTGTTTACCTTGATTGACCATCAAGGTTGTTTATGTACATTATTAGATCTTTGTAGATTTTGTTATTCATTTTTAGGTTTTTATTTTATGTATTATTCTCTATAGAAGGATTGTTGCGCTTCACCGAAGTACTATATTTCTGACTTACTTCTTTATTCTTCTTTTAACTTATCTATTGATACTGCTCTTTATTTTGAAACATTGAGGACACTGTTTGATTTAAGTTTGGGGGTAAGGGAAAAACTTTTAGTACAATAAAGAAGCTCCAAAATTTAGAAACTTGTGAACAATTCAGGATAAAACTAACCATTCTAGGTAGATGGAAACTTAGCTCTTTTTGTATAGGAATTAGTGTGCCCGGTTAAATGGTTTGATTCATAAAAGGACAGAGCTCGGGTGTTAGAAATAACATGATAGTTGTCACCATATCTCGGAGTCTACCTCTACCATATATCACTTTCTGTTTTTATTTTTGTAATTTTTGTGTTTCTCTAAGTGATTTGGTGGGGCACCAGTATCGAATTGTTATCACCGCCAGGATGAAGTAGAGTGTTTGAGATCAAGCCTCATTATTGTATTATTTATACTATTATTTAAAAAAAACACGAGTATTGACACTTTGATGGCAATATGTGTGTGTTCTCCCTGTCTTCGTCGCCTAAGCAAGCTGAAACGCAATATCCATGAGAATTATCACGTAAGATTCATTTGATCCAATCATGTTGTAAGTATATTTAATAATATAAAGATAATTGTTTGATTTTCAATAAATCGACTACTGGGACCCTGGTATATACCAGCTGAGTCAATATTAGTATAAGGACCATTGGGAGCGTATCTCAATCTATTAGGATTGATCCTGGTACTGACCTTCAGACAAATATGGGAAACACCGTTCACCTTAGTCAACATGCGCAAACTTCATTTTGTCCACATCCATCTTTTAAATCTTTTCATGTGATTGAAATTTGATAAATTCTGAGTATCGTGGTTGAACGAATATCTAAGTAGAGTTTTGTTTTCTTATATATGAATTTTAGTATGCTGAGTGCAAACTCGTGTACAACAATTGGGCTCATAGAGGGTAATGATTCCCATAGTCAAAGAATTTAGTATGCCAACTAAATAGCTTGTTTTGTGTTTACCCTCAATCGATCACATGTAGCTAGACTTTGGAGTAAATTTTTTGTGGGTATACCTCTTGTAAACCCTCACGGGACAAAACTCATCCACTAGGGACACCTATGGGTTTAAAGGCTTATTACATATGCTGAATGTAGTCGTGATTCCTGCGAAAGTGAGTTAGGATTTTATTTTATTTCTAGATTAGATTTGCTCGAGTACTAGCAAATAATAAGTTTGGGGTATTTGATAGACATATTTTTTTGTCTAAATTGTTCTCAATTTCATATTTTGTTAGTGCTAAATTTTATACGTATCATGAGTTTTTATGTCTTCGTAGGTATTTTTGGAAAATAAAATATTTGTGGAAAAATTAGCTCAAAAAGTTGTTAAAGGCACCTGGAAAAATAACTAAAGGTACCCTAAAAAAGTGATAAAGGCACCCACAGCTTGGAATGGGGCACCCTTCTTCTTTTATTCAAAAAGCGAAAAAGGCGGGAAAGTTATCTTTACGTGAAATCAATATGAGTTGGGTGTGGAACCGAGATTTTAGGCATTTAAACGAGTTTTAAACTATATCTATTTGAAGAAATAATCAAACATGTTCCATTCTTCAACTATGAGAGTTAAAAGCCGAGAAAATAACTAGAGGAAGTCGAGTTTTGGTCGGAAAAGGGAATTCTTCCCTGATTCGGATTGTCATGATTTGGAGTTGGTTTGGATTGTTTTGTTTAGTCCTTATCGATTAGGAAAGGTTGTTAGGGATTAATAAGCCTATATAAACCCAACAGATCGAAGAAAAACATACACAGAGGGAGCCGGAAAAATTCAGAGAAAAAATAAATTTTCCCGTGAAGAAGAAGAAGACGAAGTACATACTACACCAGATAACTGTCACAAAATCCGTGGCGTATTCTTCTTGGCTTTACTGCAACACAGAATAGTCGTTTACGTCTGTTGTCTTTTATTTGTTTACTGCAACATAGTAAACACTGATAGCAACACTTATATCCGTATCAAGTGTTTTATGTTAATTTTTACTTTTTTTCTTCTTGTAAACACTTGTGAGCTATGAATAATTATTTTGAGCGAGTGTTTGACATGAGAAGCTAAACCTATTGTTGAGGTCACGTAGGAAGCTATTTTCCCAATTATAAAGTGGTATTTTTTTTTTAATTAATTTTTGCAATTCATTTTATGAATTTTGCCTTGATTTAAACTTGAGAAAGAAAAGGTTTTTATTAAATAGTTGTGATTTCTTTTGATGGTTCATGCTTAGTCTAGGGCTCTTCATGTTCCATGCTTTGGACTTACACCTATTATTTTGAAAATCAACTTTTGGCAATATTTTAGAATCAAATTGAATGTGTGAGTTGTAAAATTATTGTTCTTAATTGAATCACTCAAAAATTGGTTAATGGTGGAATCTTAAGTCTTAATATTCTCTATATTCTTGAATCAGCTTTTAATTGAGTTTTCTATTTTAGTTTTTAAATTAAGTCTAAAAACAAATCTTCACAAGTCCTAGCGAACGAACTATTTTTACCACTTTTCTGAAATGATCACAAACCCAAAAGGTATCTATAAGGTGGATTAGAGGGTGACAGTTCTTAAAGTATTTACGCTTAAGGATTGTCACCCACAAATCATTTGGAGAAAAAATAAGTCCCCAAGCAGTTTTAAACAACAAAGCAACATTAAAGTATATCAGTTTTTTAAATCCTAACCCACCACTCGCTTCACCAATACAAATCATTTTTTATTATTTTATATAAATACCCCCAGAAGACATTTTACCCCACCAAAAGTCTCTATGTGACCTTTATATGGTGTTTATGATATTATCGGGTATTAAAAAGGTTTTATATGGAAGACTTAAGCACATGTTGCACTAGCACAGATCTACTGGTCGTTTCAGAAAAATGGTAAAAATGTGTTTGTTCGCTGAGACTTGTAAAGATTCGTTTTAAAACTAATTTTAATTTAAACTAGAAAATAAGTAAAATATTTTAACAATATTTTGAGAAACTGGAACTCAGGATTCCACAAAAATCACTTCTGATTGATTTCTACAATAATTCTTTAACAATTATAGCTTTTTTATTGACTTGCCAAAAATGGATTTCTAAAATATTAATTGTAAATCACAAGCCTGGTGCATCAAAAGCTCTTAAGTCCCAGCATACACCATCAAATAAAATCACAATTAATTAAGAAAAATCATAAATCAATTAAAAATCAATGCAAAAGTCATTATGAATAAAAAATAGTTACCATTCATTCATGAAATATGGCTTCCTCCATTGTCACAGTGGTTGGGTTTATCTCCTCATGATGTACACACTCTCAAAATAATTATTCATGGCTCAAAAGTGTGTAAAAAGAAGAAAAAATAATACCACAGATGGTTCGCAAAGGTGTAATGGCGTTGCAAACCATTGTTCTTATTGTTACAGAAGAAAAGTGTTTTCAGCTAAAGATAAGTGTTGTGGATGCTAAGATATTTGTATCATATTTTCTATATAGTATTTTGTCCAAAAACTCTTTTCATATAATTTAAAGAAATTAGTTATACACGTGAATTACTTCGAATCAATAACTATTGACCGGATTTTGATAGATTTTTTTTAAATTGGTAAAGAATTTGGTGCTGACGAGTTTTGAACTCAGGTCACTGGTATCATCACCCAATGACTTTACCACTGTACTACTGTGACATCGACATTTTGTCAGGATTTGACTTTTACAAATCTGTATAATACTTGTACGTTTGTTGTTCCATACGTTTACCAAATTCCGAATTGCTAAGGCCAAACACTATGGTGAGGCCTATCGCTTGGCTATAGCTTAATTATAGTCAAGCGACATAAAGCTCCAAAAAATCCCATTATAGGGCAAAGCTATGGCTTGGCTTGTTGTATCCATCTTGCACTATACCGACAAATACCATATACCAGGTATCCGTCAATATAATTTTTGGATCCACACTAATAAAACGGAAATATAAAGGAAAATAGTGGGATCCAAGTATTTTGTTTTTTGAAGGATACTTGGTATCCGTTTATATGGCTTGGCTAGAGGAGGGATCAAATCTGATTCCTCCTTTAGCCAAGACAAAGTTTTGGGCCAGATTATAACCAAACCAAACGATTTTTCTTCCCGATCTGATCCTTTCTTTAACCAAGCTAAAATTTTAGACCAGATTATAACTAAACCAAACGATTTTTTTTCCATAACACTCATCTTTATACTAAATTAAGCTATAGCCAAATGATTTCCCTCGTCGTAGTGCTTGGCCTATCCAGGGAGGAAGTAGTTTTATGATCGGTAAAATAATTAGTGCTATATCCACGCTAATTACTTCTATTTGACTCTATTTACGATAAGCAAAACAAAAGTCCGTACTTAAAAAGAGTCTAACATACTCGTGGTTATTTACTAGCCAATCAAAACAAAATAACATACAAGGTACGGATCGCTTGCCGATTAATTCAGAACTCTAACAATTTCTCAATCCGAACAACTCTCACCTTCGAGCATTTCTGATCCAACCATCACTGCAAAAAACACAACCTTCATGCGGATCCTTAATCTAACGTTAATTATAAAACCAAAACCTTCTGCTTCTCCTCAATCCGTAAGCTATTATCTAAACCAATCAAATTCGAATATTTTTAATCGCACGACCAAAGAAATAAATACAGACTTCATACGGATTGGTCACTAATCTAACGGACATAATCAAACCAAAAAACCTATAAAGTCCTTAACCTCTTCTCAGCACCAACACACAATCAAATCGATTAAAACATTCGGAGCAGAGAAAGAGTGAAATTTGTGTAGAAAGAAAATGTCAGGGAGAGGAAAAGGAGGAAAGGGTTTGGGAAAGGGAGGAGCAAAGAGACATAGGAAGGTATTGAGAGATAATATTCAAGGTATTACTAAACCAGCTATTCGAAGATTAGCAAGAAGAGGTGGTGTGAAACGTATCAGCGGTTTGATTTATGAAGAGACTCGTGGTGTTCTTAAGATCTTCTTAGAGAATGTGATTCGTGATGCTGTTACTTACACTGAACATGCCCGAAGAAAGACTGTCACTGCCATGGATGTTGTCTATGCTCTCAAGAGACAAGGAAGAACTCTCTATGGATTTGGGGGTTAGGCTTATGTTTTCTTTATTTTGTAAAGAATTTTCAGACTAGGGTTTCAATTTGGTTTTAGATGTACCTGGAAATTTAACTTGATTAATGTGAAATGTTTTTAATATCAATGAAATTTAGTAATCTACTTGTTTCTGTTTCATTTCCCTGTCAAAATTAAATTTTTATTTCGTTTTTCTTAGGTACAAGCTAAAATTGGACTAAATGATTTGAGTTTGAGATGACATTAACTGGGTGTGTTTGCTGAATTTGATTTATAGTTCTATCTGAATTACTGAATATGAGCCTTTATCTCATTCCTCTTCTAATTATGTTTTTTGCTTAAACTCATAATTCTCTACGGAGTTCTCTTCTTCCTTGAAGATCTGGGATATTATCAAATACTGATCTAATTTCTTTAATTCTATTTTTTCACTCATTTTTAAATTATTGTTGGACAAATCCCATATCAGCTAATGTTATTTGTCATTTATGAATTTGATTTCAATCAGCTATTCTTTTCCTGCTCCAGAAGTACTCATCCCAAAACGTCTCCATGCCCTCGGTGATATCTCTTACTCTCGCCTTACATTTTAGCTAATTCCTACATATAATTATATGCTTGGAATTCAATGATCTCTGGTTTTCTACATAGTGGTTGTTTTCCTGAAGTTATTAATTGCTATAATGCTAGAGTTGGTCCTGAGTTTTATACTTTTCCTGTTGTTTTAAAATCTTGTGGGGATGTAGTTGATGGAAAGAATGTACACTGTTGAATTCTGAAACTTGGGGTTTGCTCAGATTTATTTGTAGATGTGTCTTTGTTGAGTCATATGTATTTGAAGTTTGGGTTTGTGTGTGATGCTCGTAAATTGTTTGATGAATAAGGGTTCTTGGAATGCAATGATATCTGGGTTTAATCAAAATGGGAATGCAGTAGAAGCTTTGGGTGTCTTTGGTGAGATGAGAATGAAAGGAGTTAAATTGGATAGCCTGACTTCTCGAGTTTACTCAGTGTTTGTGCTCCACTTGGTGAAGAATTGAAGGGAATTTTAATTCATGTGTTTGTAAGATTCATCAAAGTGTGCCAGATTACAGTACCATATTGCTCATTGACAGGACTGCCGTGAGTTACAATTTAAAAAGTCAACACAGCCGCTTGAGATGATTGATTGCATATCTCGTGATTCTCGTCAACAGGAATGCCTTGCTAGAGTTCCAGCTCTTTGATCATGCTACTTCAGCTGATGGTAACAGTGTGGTTCGACTTTGACCTCTTGTGGCATTCTTTTAATTTATGTTGATCATCGTGCTCATATAATTGCATAGTATACACTTTGTTGGACTGCACACATTGCATGTCTATATTGCTTTTTGGTTGCTTTCTCCATCAATTCTGGGGTACTATGACATTGGCATTATGTGCTCCTTGATTCCTCTTATTGTGGTGATATCTTTTCTGTATATCCTTTAACATTCATGGCAAAATTTATATCTTATCTACCACGAACAGGTGAAGCTGGGAACCGTTCCTCGTAAATCAACTTTGGATCAATTAGCGGAAGCATCTCTTGGCTATATCAAGTACTCTATATTCTGCATCCACATCCTCGTCAGATAAAAAATTCGCAGGCAGCGGTGCACTCGGAACAGTATGTTGCTCAGGTTTTGTTGCTTTAATCATACATACAAAAAAACAGAGTAACTTAGTGTATTTTTTCGGTTTTGTTTACTGCTCTGGAAGTATTATCCTGAGCTGGATAGATAGACCTTGTGTAGGTTTCTCATGGGCATGCTGATAAGTAAAATGTTAGCCCATTGTTTAGAGTTAGACCATGTGATTTTTGTTAACTGATTCTAATTTTTGCAAGCTTTGCTTTTCTCCCAGAGTTTCATGTAGATCTCTCTGAGGCAGTCTGAGGCAGAATATTTTTTTTTTCTACCACAAGTTTCCTGACTACCTGCTGCAGTGAGCTATTGCTGTCCCACTGGAATAACCTAGAACAATATAAGGTTCTTGCTGCAGGCTACAAAGAGACACCACCTGATACACAACTGTTTTGTTTCACCCTTAGCCACTATGTAGAATAAAATGCTACATAGAGTCACGAGACTCTCAGCATAAAATGCCTTCATTGAGATTATTTTCCTTGATCTACTTAACATTTTTTGCCTCAAACCCGAGACATTGTTATCTGGTGTTTATCAATGAAAACCACATCTTCTAGTTCTATCTGTGCATGCGTTAATTAGTCTTTGATGTATTAATGTTGTCCCTTACATCCTGCAATTTATTTGTTTTTCATCTCAAGATATTCAAAATTCTGTACGTAAAAACATATAATGTCTCTCTTAATTATTTTTTTATCCTCCTCCATGTAACGTGTATAAGATTTTCAAATATTTAGTCCTGTATGAGGACAGTGCTCATGTTTAGTTTTAACATGCTAAAAATTCTCAATTATTAAAAGTTTGTTACTGTCTGGGGCTCTTGGCCTTAGAAATGTGTCTTTTTGTCCCTTGTATAATGTTGATGGGCCTTATATATGTTCTCTGCAAAATTAACTGTTGCCCTCTGCAACTGCAGGCAATTTGCTGAAATGTGGCGAATCTGATGAAATGTGGACGAAGGTATTAGTTCCTGCAGAATGTGTAAAGTTCCAGCCAAGCACCGTATGTTGATCTGAGAGCCATTTGTTTCATGGTTTCTGCTGTCTTATCTTACTAATGCCGCACCACCCGCACCTTAATTTTTGTTGCCGGGAATGCTGTGTTGCAATTGTCTATCTTGAGTAATATCATGTTTTGATTTAATTCACTTTCTCTATTTCGTTTCCTATGTTCCAGCAATTGCTTAGATATAGCACCCCAATCTAATGATATGGAACCCTACTGGTTTTGTGGATGCGTACAGAAGAATGCTCGAGTATCAACAAGTTTAATTACCAACCAAACCAGTGAACCATTACATAATGTGAAGGAAGAAAAGTACCACAGCAGCAAAACGAAATGAAAGACAAACTTGGTAACTACGATCAGCAATTCTGTCTGGAGGAATGATTAGCAACCGAATCTCGTTCTTCTTTAAGATGAGGTAGAGAGTAACCGAAGAAATTGTTTTGCAGTTTCATCCTATTTTATAGATGCATGTAAAACTTTCTTCTCTGTAATATTTGTCTTTTGACTTTCAGAAGCATGGATAAACCATCAGATGCCCTGAAATCGGAATCAAGATCCAAAAACTGGAGGCATGATTTATACTCTGGTTTGTCAAATTGCTTGTGTGGATTTATGTTGATCTCAACTAAGAAGGATGAATAAGAAGGTAAAAGGACTTGGTCCTCACCTAACAAAGTCCGAGAGATTTCTTCGATAATGTTCTTTCTAAATGTCCTACACTAGTAGTAGTAGTCGTCGTCTAGATGTTCATTTAAATCCGTCAAAAGTTCATACTTCAAACATTTCATTTAACAATTATCATGTATGAGCTCTCTGAAAGACTCTTTCAACTGAATATCCCTCAGCAGTTTTCTCTGCTATCTTCCCAAGTCACAGTGAAAGGTTGGCTATTGCATATGGGATTATAAACACCCCACCTAAGGCTCCTATTTGGATTTAAAAACTTACAAGTTTGTGGGGATTGTCACAATGCTACTAAACTAATATTGGAGATTACTGAGAGGGAGATCATTGTGAGGGATTCTAACTGCTTCCATCGTTTCAGAAACGGGCAATGCTCCTGTGGAGACTACTGGTGCTGAAGGTTGTGGATTTCTTCTATCTGCTGCAGCAAATTGACATACTGGGTGCAGATGTTGCTCCAGTACCTCATCATCAGGTATCATCTTAGCAAAGGGAACAGCATACTGGTCTGGGGATTGGTTATACATAAATGACTAATTACACATCCATGACTGATGAAACACTGATAGCAAATAAGAAAAAACTCATTGAGAAGAGCCAATACATCCTCCAGAGATGGTTTAATTTGCCATCTCTAGGTGGCAGTTGGCCCCAGAGTGTTCCTTTTTGTAGAACTATGTTCAACTTCTCCTCAGTACTGGGGTGCAAGTAGTGAGAAATCCTATCTTTCTTTTTGTGCAAACATTCCTCAGCTTTCGCCTTATGGTTAATTGCAAACCCACATTTCAATGATCACAAATTCATAATTACTGTTTCATCAGCTGGAGAGTTTCTGAATTTCTGGAAATCGATGAACCAACCACCATACCCTTTGCTAATAATCTGGTGAAGACCGGCATTGGCTTTACCGTCATCAGACACATCCTGCCAGAATGTTTCTAAACTTCCCACAATAAGCTGAGACAGTTTATTAAGAATGATACGGCCAGCATTAGGATGTTTTACAAGAGCTTCCTCAGGCGTTGAGTCAAAAATCAGAGAGCAGATGGATTGATCATTTGTCTTCTCTGTTCAAGATGCCAATGTTGTTAAGAGATGCACTTGAATGGAGCCATCGAATTGAACTCGGATATCTTCTCTCCTTAAAAGAAGGTTCATGATGGTATCACAAGCCATAGTACTGCTACCCATACCCGCTGTGTTAAGGCCAATCATTTTGACAAGGCATTCCCATAACAGAATTATGTCCTCCAAATGATGCCAACATCTTGCATCCTTCAATCTCCTTTGTTATCTGGCACAACATTGGAAGCATAAAGCGTATAAAGAAGAAAGGGGTTTGTTCACCTTCACCCTCAACTGAGAGCATGTACTCCAGAAGATTGTGAATTTTCTCCTTGCAGGAAAAGGGTGTTTCCGCAAAATAGCTTCCAACAACCCTTACTGATGCAAGAAGATCGTCTCCTTTCCTTTGCATCTTGTAGATATTCTAAAACCACCCCAATCGTCTCCAAGATCCCAGCGAACACCTTGCCTAAGGTGTTTTCATTGAGAAGGCTCTCAGCATGTGCTTCTTCATCGCCACAGACACTTGATATCAGTTTGATAATCTTCTCTATCAACGAAAATGCAACAACAAGGTTTCAAAGCTTCCAACTAATAGTTTCCTCTTTTACTGACTGTTTCTCTTCATGTTTCATGTAGGCAATCTCATTAAGAAGAACAGCGACTTCAACTCTAGATGCTTCTAGGACAAGCAATAGACATCTATCAGCTGGAATAGGCACTATTTCGCTGTCATTGAGTAATTCTTTCTGAACAATCAACCAATTTCCCCAATAATGGATATTATAGACTCGGCCAATATAAGAGCCTGAAGCTTTTCAGCTGATGCAACACGATTCTGTAAGACTGCAACAACACCAACACTCATATAGGTAGTCCAGCTGCCGTTAACATCAAACGAAGACAATTATGCACGGGTGCAGCATAGTTAGAAGATAGAATGGCAGTCAGTAGGTGAAGCTGTTCAAACTTAAAGGCATTGTGCAGTAAAGAAAATTGTTTAGCTCACTGCCACCACGCACGTCAGTTTGGAAGGATATCTTGCACAGATGGTTCCTGGAGGGAGCTATGTCAGCACCAGCTGCAGAAGTCTCACAGCAAGCTCCAATGAATGAGAACCGTCTGGCAAGGAATACATGCTAGAAGTTGTAAAACTGATTTAAATCAAAGAGCAAAGGGCAAAGAACATACTACATAGAAACTCAATTCCATCCAAAGAACATCTATGCTAGGATTTAAACTAATTAAGACTGGTAGGGGGATAAACTGATTAAGAAGTTGTTTCGCCATAGATGTCTTAATTCATACAAATTACAAGTAAGATATAACTATTCAAGGCAGTATAACTTGATTACAATCCTAATTACCAAAATACACAATCTACTTAATTTTCCCACCGCACAAAAGGAGTTGCATCTTTAATCTATGAATATGTTATTTTTCGGAGTTGCATCTTTAATCTATGAATATGTTAAATTGAAAAAGTGATAGTAACACTTTTCTAAAAAACGGAGGGAGTATTTTTTTGGGACAAAATTGATCCTTATTTTTTTAAAAATCTATTTGCATGAAATTCTGGAGGGCTAAACCCTAATCCATATATTTTCATAGATAGTTAAATTATCATTTAATAAATTAGTGTTAGTAAATTTAATTAAATTAACTAATTGAGAGTTTAATTGTTAGATTAAATTAGCGAATCAGATTTGTAGGTAGTATCTGAAGTTTTAGAGACTTTCATTTGTAGAAATAAGAGGGTTTTGAAAAAAAACCCTAGAATTTTGATTTTTTTTATTTTAATTGAGTGATTCTCATCTAAATTTTGAGGTAGGTGAATCATCATTTTATAAATCAAACAAAGTAATCATACCCCTTGACAACAATTCATGAATGACTGATTTATTAGATTATGAAAAATCTTTAATCCAAAGTCAATTTCTAACCCAATCTCAAACTTTTTATGAACCAAATGAAGAATCAAGCCAAGCAAATGACGAATTAAATGCTTAGAACAGTCAGATATATATTTCTAACTTAAGTCAAATGTTTTTTTTTTTTGCATTCTTGGATACGCTTACGGCTAGCTAGTTTAGAGCTGAATTTTGTAGCCAACATCTGGTGTACAACCAGGAATTCATAAAATCCTAGTCGTATACTGCATAAACGATCGGATCGAAAACGCTTGGACTTACCTTAGGTGCATGTGGTGCATTCAGTAACATTGAATGCTGTCCCCTACAACTAGGTCATGTACGCCTTAAACCCAGTTTTCGACATTTATGTCATTCAATGCTATCGAAGGCTCTTGAAGTTATTCAACCCAACGGTAAACGATTTTGGATTTTTTTTTTTTTGAGTGTTCGCTCTTTACAACTAGGTTTGACAGTGACATTTCAAGCAGTACACAGTTTCCAACGTGGATTCCCACTATTTATCTAGTCGTATATTTTTCTACCACCTACTTTCTTAGATTAGATTTAGATATATGACCATTTTTGCTTGCTATATTAGATTTCTTAGATTTTTACCTGGCCGCAAGCTTCATATTGAATGATGTTTTGTCTAATTTTTGTATATATAATTTTTTTTTCAATTGACAAGATGTTTTCATCAAGTTATTTTTATGATTGCATATACAAAGAGTAGAAACAAAGATTTTATTAATGCTTCATGTTTTTCTCAATATAAGTAGAAACATGAAATAGGTTAACTTATATAGAAAGAGAAGTTAACCTGATACAGGAGAAACCCTAATACAAAAGATAGAGAGAAACCCTAATACAAAAGATAGAAAGAAATCTCTAAAACCCTAATACAAAATATATGGATTATGAGGTGGCATAGACACCTGGTTTGACATTCTAACTGTATTCAGAATTCGGCTGACTGGATGGTTCAACACTTCCCCTCAAGTTGAACGGTAGCTGGCGAACATTCAACTTGCTTCTCAAATATTGAAAACGTTGAGACGACAAGCCTTTAGTGAAAAACATCAGCTAATTGATCCTTAGATGATATGAATCGAACCTGAAGATCCTTTGCAACAACCTTTTCACGTACAAAGTGATAGTCAACTTCAATATGCTTAGTCCGAGCATGAAAGACAGGATTAGCCGTTAAGTAGGAGGCACCCAGATTATCACACCATAGAACAGGTGGACCGATAGGTATGCAAAGCTCTTTTAGTAAGGATTGAATCCAAATAAGTTAAGTGGCGATAGCTAACCCTCTATATTCTGCCTCTCTACTGGATTTAGAGACAGTCTTCTGTTTTCTGGAACCCCAGAAATAAGATTGCCTCCAAAATAGATACAGTAGCCGCTGGTAGATCGTCGATCATCGAGATTACCTGCCCAATCTGCATCCGAGTAAGCCTGAATATTGAAGTCAGATGATGGTCGAATATGTAAACCATAGCTTACAATGTGCTTCAAATAGCGTAGAATGCGCTTAAGTAGTTCCCAATGTTCTTCATAAGGATCTTGCATGTAATGACATGCTTTGTTGACTGCTACAAATATCTCCGGCCTTGTGAGATGCAGATATTGCAAATCTCCTACCACACTGCGATATAGAGAAGGATCATGAAACTTTGTAGAGCATATCTTCTTTAGTTTCAATTGCGCAGCTAACAATAGTCGTAATTGGTTTAGAGCCATCCAGTTTTGTGCGTTGGAGCAAGTCTGCTGTATATTTTTGTTGAATTAGAATAATAGAATTCCCATGATGCACAAACTCTAAACCCAAGAAGTAAGACAAGAACCCCATATCTTTTACTGCAAAAACTTCACCAATAGCAGATATTAATTTGTTGATAAGAGAAGGATCAGAATATGTAATGATTATATCATCCACATAGATAAGAACATAAAGAATGTGAGTTTTATGTTGCTGCACAAACAAGAAAGTATCAGATATGGATCCTTTGAAGCCTTGCGAGATTAAGTATTGACTGAGACGACCAAACCATACTCTGGGTGCCTGCTTTAGTCCATACAAGGCTTTGTGCAGCTTACAAACATGTTTTGGACAATTCTGATCCACGTACCCTGCCGGTTGTTGCATATACACCTTTTCTTCAAGTTCACCATGTAGAAACGCGTTTTTCACATCTAACTGTCGCATAGGCCATTTGTTCATTACTGCAACAGAAAGAACTAACCTGATAGTACAAGTTTTGATAACCGGGATGAATGTTTCGCCATAGTCCACCCCCTTTCGCTGGTGAAATCCTTTTGCAACCAACCTGGACTTGTATTTGGCGATTGATCCGTCATCATTTTTTTTAACTCGAAAAATCCATTTCGATCCAATGATATTCATACCAGGTACATAAGAAACTAAGGACCATGTGCCATTACGGATGTCAGCATTGTATTCCTCATCCATGGAGGGACGCCAACGAGGATCTTTAGTTGCCTTGTTGTAACATGTTGGTGCCATGTAATCCGGTGTCTGGAGAGGATGTTTGGTGACATTGAGACATAGTTTATTGATTGGTTTTAAACTCCCTGTTTATGACCGTGTTACCATTTAATGTGCAGGTACTATTGCAACTGGCTCCAGTTGCGTCGGGACTGTTGCATCAGACACAGTGCTGTGTTGCTGTTGTTGTTGTTGTAGTGATGTTCCAACTGACACCGTGCTTCAGATTCTGTTGCTTCAGGAACAATGTTGTGTTGTTCTTGTTGTTGGTGTTGCTGTGAAGCATTGGTGACCAAATCTGACACTGTTACAGAGTTGAGATGACCTGAGTGTTGTTGCTGCTGACAGGAAGCATCAGGAAAAATACTGACGTGTTGTTGCTGTGGAGCGATAACATCCAGGTCAGTTGCTACTGTTGTGGAACGCCTGCGTGAGTACTGAAGTATTGTGTAAGGACCTGAGTGTTGTTGAGGTTGATAATTGGCATCTGTTGGAGCTGTTACAGGTGTTGTTGGAGATGAAGTGCTGGCAGTTCGTGGCTGTTGCTGTGGACCTGGATCAACCAAAACTCGGTGTTGCTGGTGAGTATAGCTATCGTTGCTGTGATTCAGTTGTTGTGTACTGATTTGTTGAGCCGGTGTGAAGTTATTCAACAAGGGAAGAACAACAGTTTGTGTAGATGAACTTACCTCTGGTAGGGGTTTCACAGGTGGAACCTTCTGCATGGCGTCGAAAGGGAATGAACTCTCTTCAAACTTGACATGTCTGGATATGTACAACCGTTTTGTTGGTAAGTGTAAGCACAAGTAGCCTTTATGGGCACTACTATAGCCAATGAAAACACATGGAAGAGATCTCAGTTGCAGTTTATTGGAGTTGTATGACCTAAGACTCGGAAAACAAAGGCAACCGAACAACTTTAGGAAGGAAAAATCAGGTTTCTTGTGAAACAATAGTTCTAAAGGTGTTTTAATTTGAGTATGAGTAGCTGGACATCTGTTGATTAGATAACAAACAGTGGTAAAAGCATTAGACCAGTTAGAAGTAGGCATGGATTCGTGAAATAATAGAGCAAGCCCGGAATCTGTAATATGTCTAATTCGTCGTTCAGCTAAGCCATTTTGTGGTGATGTGTGTGGACAAGAAAAACGATGAATGACACATGTGCTATTCAAAAGATTGGTGAACTTTCTGTATTCTCCACCATTGTCCGATTGAAACACCTTTATAGTTGTGTTAAGTTGGTTTTCTATTTGTATTTTGAACTTAACAAAGACACTCAAAGTATCAGATTTCCGGACTAAAGGGTAGACCCAGGTATAATGAGAATCAACATCCATCAATAGAAGATAGTATTTAAAACCATTTATAAATAAAGTTGGAGAGACCCAGAGATCAGAAACAAGTAGACTTAATGGTTTGTATATTACTGTATTACTGACAGGGAAGGGAAGTTTGCAACTTTTGCTAACATGACATGACTCACAAAATTGAAAAGCCTTATTGGTGACAGGTAGAGAGTAATTGTTGATAATTCGAGACACTGTGCGCAACATTGGATGCCCCAGGCGCTGGTGCCAAATGGGTATTGAAGCAGAAACATAGGCAGTCGATGTTGATTGTTTGGAGGTTGTCGAGCACATAAAGTCCATTCCTATTCTTGCATCGTATAAGAGTTATCCCGGTGTGCAAGTCTTGTACCAAAAAATGAGTTGAATGGAAAATAAATCACACATGATTATCAGCACAAAATTTGATACTGACAATAAATTAGCTCTAATAGAAGGAACATGAAACACTCTATTAAGATATAACTCTCTATTGTTATGAGTGAAGAAACCTTTACAAATGTTTGAGATGGGTAGAGCGTTACCATTGCTCACATAAACGGATTCAGTTCCATGATATTCATGTTGTATGCGAAGGTTATTCATATGTGCTGTTATATGATGAGTAACACCTGTATCTGTAACCCAGTTTTCATTAAAATTTCTCTCAGGTAATATGCTTGCTTATTTGGTTGTTGATTTGCACGGTCCTCTTTGTACCTGAAACAACATCTTGTTGCAGATTGACCCGGTTTATTGTAGATTTGACAAAGTACTTCTGTCGATTCATATCGTCCAGAGGAATTTTTGATAGATGCTTGACGATATAAATTGAAATTTCTTCTTTGTGGAAGCCGTGATTGGTTCCGGTCGTTTCTATGTGACACACCATGGGTTCTTGTAGAGTGGCCAGTTGTTGCTCCATACGCATATTATATGTCAGGAGATGTGCAAGCATTGTTTTCATGCTTAGATTGTCAATAGTACTTAGAGAGGTTACTATTGCATCATAAGCTTGATTCAACCCATTCATGATTGAATGTTTCTTATCTTCTAATGTAACTGATACTCCAGATGCGGCTAAAGAATTAAACAAATTTTTTGCTTTGGATATAGAATCATGCATAGAAAGATTACCTTTACGCAGATTATGTAATTCTCTCTTTAGATGCATCTGATGAGCCTGGTTGTGTGGAGAAAAACGTTCTTCAAGTGCTTCCCATACTTCTTGAGATGTGTTGAGACCAACAACACCACTCATAACTCCCTCCGTCAGGGATGAAAGAAGCCATCCTAAGAGGATGTTGTCTTGTTCTTCATATTTGATAAACTCAGGGTTTACCTCAGTTTGGTTTGATAGGTGTTTTGGTAATTTTATAAAGCTTCCATCAACATAACCTGATAGGTTATAACCTTTCAACATGGTTTGAATTGAGTTTTCCATAGAAGATAATTTGTTTATGTGAGTTTGATGTTGATAATATGATTGATGTGAAGGTTTTGAAGCATTGTTGTGTTTGCAGCCATTGTGGCGTGGTTTTTGGATTTTTTGAGACTTCTGATACCAAGTAGAAACAAAGATTTTATTAATGCTTCACGTTTTTCTCAATATAAGTAGAAACATAAAACAGGTTAACTTATATAGAAAGAGAAGTTAACCTGATACAAGAGAAACCCTAATACAGAATATAGAGAGAAACCCTAATACAGAAGCTATAAAGAAATCTCTAAAACCCTAATACAAAATATATGGATTATGAGGTGGCATAGACACCTGGTTTGACATTCTGACTGTATTCAAAATTCGGCTGACTGGATGGTTTAACACAAAGCGAACAAGTATGAGATATCAATGTTAAATTTTGTCGGGCAAACATCTACAAAGTCATATTTGTTGAAAGGCGAGACGGAAAAAAGTTATATGCGGGCATTGATGAATGCTATAAAAAGAGTTTCCCCAACGAACATCATCTTCTTTGCACCAAGAGTTGTAGAGTATAGTAAATCCCTCTTCAAAAACAGTTGAAATGAGAAACCAAAATTCATAGTATCCATCGTAAATAGTAGATACGATTCCTTTCGATAGTATTTCAAGGATAACTGGAACTTTTGAGATTATGTGTTTCGATGCAGCGATGTCGGGGACACAACATATTTCAGCAAGAATGGTAACCGAAAGCTGTAAATACGCATCTAGATTATTATTATTAACTTCCTTAACACCGACTGCAACTCTCCCCATCCCACTCATCAAAAGCCGATTAAGAAACCTATCTCCAACAACATCATAAATCCCATATATTGAGTCGTGGTCATATCCAGTACAAAATTTAGTGGTTAGGAAAAAACCTGCTAACTGTTGTTCATCTCTTTCGCCTTTCAAATGTTTCAAGCAATCTTCCAATGCTGGAGTTTGTTCTTTTAAACTCATATTTATGACGCCTTAACTATCAAAATTCTCAACCTAGTTACCCGGGAAAATAATGAGAGATTAAGAATAAAATAAAAAAAATAAAAAAAGCTAATAACAAACTTTACGCGATGAAATAATTTTTAAAGATAAAAAAAAATACCATAATAGTATAGTAGTAAAGTTATCGGATAATGATATTAATTATCTGAATTCTAAATTCATTAGTATCAAATTCTTTGTCAATTAATAAAAAGTTGTTCGTGGAGGTAAAGATTCCTTAATCTGACTGTGTTCTATAGTCCGGTAAGGTTTCAAGTATATAATAGAATCAAGGGCCCAACCGCCGAAGAGAAAAAAAACAAATAAACAAAGCGAGACTTTGGGGTGGAAATAACCTATCCTAAAACTCAAAATATCCCCGCCTAAAAATAAATCAAAATTTAAATTCATGAGATAATGCTTCCCTCCCTCTCTTTAAAATCCTAGTCAATCCGACATATCTCAACCATTTATTAACTTTGCAATTATCAACGGTTTCTACCCTAGATCCGTATGACACAAAATGCACCAATCAAATTCCACCGACACCTCAATATAAGTAACCCAACTCTCCCCGTCTAATTTCACACTAACAACACATTTTATTCTCTTTTCTTTCTCTCAGAAACCCTTTCAGTTTTCGCTTAAGTTTCCGATCAAATGGCACCGAAAGCATAGAAGAAACCGGCAGAGAAAAAACCCGCAGAAGAAAAGAAAGCTGAAAAAGCACCAACAGAGAAGAAACCCAGAGATGAGAAGAAGTTACCGAGCAAAGATGCTTCAACAACAGATAAGAAGAAGAAGAAATCAAAGAAATCAGTTGAGACATACAAGATCTACATCTTCAAAGTTCTAAAACAAGTTCATCCTGATATTGGTATTTCAAGTAAAGCTATGGGAATTGTGAGTACCAAAAAGTTGCTCTGACACGTGGCAGCGATATCAGTGGAGTACAATGTCCCGATGCATGGATCGAAATGCTGTTGGGTCGCACCAAGGATCGAACCATGGATCGAACCAGTCCCGTAGGATAAGAAGATTAGGTTGACAAGTGGACGGATAGGGAGAAGCCACATGGAAGTATATGGAAGAGATAGAGTCGACACATGGGACGATTAGAGGACGCCACGTATTAAGAGTTGGGTGACTCATCGATCCAAGTTGGATGACTCATCGACCCAAGCTGGATGACTTTTCGTTTAAAAAGAAAAGAGAAGAGAACATAGAGGGGATGGAACTCTTTTCTCTCTGAAACTGGATTTCACTGTAAACATGATAGCTTCAATGGAGTTTTCTATTTTTGTAACCTAGATTGATCAATAAAAACCCTCAATTTCACTACCCGTGGACGTAGGCTATTCAAAGCTGAACCACGTTAACTGATTGTGTTCAATTTCTCTTCTTTTTGATCTTCTTTTTGATGATTGAAGTAGTTGATTTTGGTTGTTTTGGGTTGAAGAGAATTTT
>JAJJMC010004815.1:2898733-2961450 GCA_023531435.1 Papaver californicum
GGGGGCTTGCAATTCTTATGGCTTGCTGGCATTTTGATAAAGAAGAAAGAAACTTGGAGACTTGCTCGAGGGAAGGTATTTTCTAATTTTCCTTGACTTGCTAATTTGTCATAATTTGTTTAAACTCAGGGGTTTAGTCTGCTTGAGTAGCTTTGTCCGCTCATAGTTAATAGTAAAATATAATTCTTATGCATTTTGCCTTTTCAGTTTTAATGATAGGTTAGTTACAGTTGTTGAGAGAGCTTAAGTTAGTTATATAAGTTAACCCGGGCAGACATGTGGTAGCTGTGGATCTACGAAGTTGGACGGTACAGTCTTGCACTCTCGGTGTCTAAGGCCCCAAATTTTTGAACCAACACTTGCACTAACTAAGCTTAGCAATCACATGTTAAGTAGTTGAGTAATTGTTGCAAGTTCATCAAACAGTCATCTATGAATTGGGTTTCCGATGTCAAGAAAGAAAAGTAATTGTCTGTATATGATTTCTGGACACAAATGAGATTACAGTTGAAGATCGTATGCTCCAAGCTTGATTGTACAGCAATATATTCTTGGGCGTTCTTTCATACATTAAGAGTAGGCGTAGTGATCTTCCATTGTTCCAAAAGAAGTTAAAAATTGGAGCTATGTAATGAAAACCTTGCTGTTTTATGCATCTGTGTATGGAAGTTCTAGAGCAGACCACAGAATCCCAATGGGAATAAGAGTAGGCTTAGTATCTATTATCTTCAAAGATACTAAAGAAATTTGCAGCATTCATTAGAAAGTTAGAAACTGTGCCGCCTAGCTAACACAGAATCACAACTAGAACCTTTAAGAGCTTCATTATTTCTAGCCAAACAAAAGGCAGGGACTTTGACTTGTTTGATTACTTTGTCCGACCTCAGCCGTAGCGTAGCGTCTTCTAAAACAATTGCATTTCTGCATTTCCAAATAGACCAACATTTAGCAGTAGTGATAAGGGGGATAGAGATGCACTAACTTACATCTCTTACTGTAGATTGTGGAATCTATGCAGTTGGGAAGGAGCCATTGGAGACCACCACTGTATGAAGTAGTCCCAAACCTGAGCAGAGAATTTGCACTTTGCAGTTAAAGAGGAGATGAATAGCCGACTCACCTACAGAGCAACAAAGGAAACCCCATTTATCAACAACCCCCCTCTCTTGTAGATAGTATAGATGGACCATGGTGACTGTTCGTTTGTGGTACACCAGCCATAGAAAGAACTCTATCTTGCGAGGCCGTGGTCTAGACCAAACACTAAGATTAAGCTTTGTGCCGTGGTTTTCTTTATGGATTGCTGAATGACAAGATTTGACTGTGAGTAACCCTGATTTATCTATGTTCCATTTGATAGTGTCTTCTATTTGAATCTGAGAAAGTCTTCTATCAAGATCTAAGTTCTAAGAGCCATCTGCAAATAGTCCATTTCTTAGGTGAGGCAATTTGAGACCCAATGATCCCAAAAAAGCACCGAGTTACCACCTCCCACACTGATAGAGGAATTGTGTTTAAACAGTAGCTAGTGTTTTGAATTTTCTTCCATAGACCATTTCCATGAGCATGCTTGAGAGGTTTAGTCTTTATCAAAACCCGTCGAACCATATTAGGAAACATTAGATTTTCTACTAAGAGCTTGCTTATTAAACCTCCGCAACCACTTACAGATGAGACCTTTTTTCATGCTTCTCTAAGACTTAATGCCCAGGCCACCTTTTGAAATAGGAGTGCAACATCTCTTCCAAGACACTAGGTGATGACTTTTTTGAGGCTCACTTCTGTCCTGAAGGAAGTCCCTGAAAACCTGCTCCATTGATTTGATCACCTTCACTGAAGCAGTGAACAAAGAGAACATGCCAATGGGAACATCAGATAGTAAACTTTTAACCAAAGTGACTTTAGCCTTCTCTATAACAGCATCTCATTTTCTAACAAACCTGCTCTGTGTGACAGATGGCAATGTGTTTTCTGCATCCTCGACATGCATGCCGTTGGAGTTTGGAGGAAAGATCCAATAATCCAATTCAGGAAAAACATGTAGGCTGTAGCAACGACCCAACCAAAAGGAACAAGGATTTTGTTACTAGCTAGAAGAGTATTTCCTTTTTCTTTTCTGTTTACTTAATTCTAGTCCAACAGTGGATCTCTACACGTTTCTTACAATTTAAAAACTGTACCGAAAAAGGATATAGATTCCAACAAGGACTCCCTTTTTTCCCTATAAAAACCAGTTGATTGTGCCAAGATTCTCTCATTAGCTTTCTTTTCTTCTCTATCTTCGGTCTCTCTTTAATTGTCCGAGTTTCGTTTGGAGGTGAAGTAGTTTGGGCACGATGGCCGCGAGATTACTGGAGTTGGAGGAAGGATGGTCAATCATTCAGATGGGGATTACAAAGCTGATTAATATTCTTGAAGGTGTCCCTGAATCATCAATGGACGGGGAGGATGTTTCGACGCTCCACACAACAGTTTACTATATGTGCTCTTCCAGACCTCATGATTATTCTAAAGAGGTTTACGAAAGATACGAAGGTATTTACAAGGAATACTTGAGTTGTAAAGTTTTACCAGCTATTCAAAAGAAGAATGATGATGTATCTATGTTGCAAGAACTCGTTAAGAGGTGGGCTAATCATAAGATTATGGTAAGTAAGCTTTGTCGATATTTCAATTATCTCGAACGATTTTATATTCCTGCAAGAATATCATCACTTTCATCGTTAGAAGATGTCGGGTTTGATTGCTTCCGTAAGATTGTCTATGAGGAAGTGAAAGTTCAAGTTAAAGATGCCGTTATCTCTTTGATTAATCAAGAACGTGAAGGAGGTGAAATTGATCAAATTTTACTCAAGAGTGTCATAGAGATTTTTGTTGACACTGGGTATAAGAAATATAAAAGTAGTTTAGAACGTTTAAATTATTATGTGAAAGATTTTGAAATATCGTTTTTAGTTGATACAACCGATTATTATGGCCGGAAAGCTTCTTGTGCAGACCATATGGTTAAGGCTGAAGAATATTTGCAACGAGAGAAAGATAGGGTATCTCACTATTTGCATTCCAGTACTGTTCAACATTTTTATTAGAATAAATTATGGGAAATGTTTAATTTCTAGACAAGTATTTTCTTTTCTTTTTTTTGTTACATTTTTTTTTTTAAATCTCTTCTATAGGAAGAATGAAAATGAATTCTGCCATGTGCCAAGATTTAAAAACTATGACACATACACGGTGAAAAATTATATCAGTGCAGATGAATCTGAGATGGAGGCGCAGAGAAGGAAGAGATGGAGGCGCAGAGAAGAGATGGAGAAATAGAAGAACACCTTTGTTCTTTTCATCTCCTCTCAATTTGTCTATCTAATCCTAGGGCTAGGAAATAAGGATTTTTTTTGGTGGGTTGGTCGGGTGGGTCGGGTGAGAGAAGGTGTCACTCGCACCCAACCCGTCAAAAGACGGGTAAAGAAAATTATCACCCGCACCCGAACCGTTTCTCGACGGGTCGGGTCAAAACAGACCGGTGCAGGTCGGGTGGCGGGTCTGGACCGGGTTTGTGCAGCCCTAGTTACACAGAAACTTCACTTGTGCGCCCGTGTCCCGTGTCCATACGTATGGACACGGACACTGACATAGATACTTTCTGGACTAGTTAAAACGACATAATTTCAATTGTTAAAAAGTTCAGAAATCAATTAAGCGAAACCCAACCATAAATATAACATGTGATAAAAAAATCAAATCTATTGAAATAAGAGCATCCATAATCATAAAGTTATAAGTTATATTAGTCGAGGGTGCTATAGGTGTTAAAAGTTAAAAAGGCTATACCAGGTAGCCAAATTTAGCTACCCAATTTGGCTATAACCAAATATAACTAGATGCAACTTGGTCTAGCGTTTGAAGTGTAATGCACTATTAATACCGTTTTAAATGTGGACGCACTATTTTATACTGTTTGAATTTCAGTGAAATGCAAATATATATTTCGTGTTAAACCAGACGTTAATAATATTTACGTTTAGGTTTTGGTCTCACGATCGTGTCACAACTATAGTTAAAAGCCATATATAGCTTAGCTTTTATAGCTTTTAACTTTGTATGACTGTGGAAGCTCTAAGATCCTACTGACTTTTTGTGTTCAACCATAAACTGATATATATGACCGGTTCATGTTTTTTTGTATGGATTTTTGTAAGCAATACAAACTAGAATCTAATTATATACATAACATGGAATAAAAAACCAAGCTGACCATTCTTCCCATACAAAAACTCCTCCCATATTATCTTTTTTAAATAAAAACCATTTTAATTAAAAATGAAATAAAAACTCCATTTCCTTTAATATTGGTTAATTTTAGTTTTTAGTTAAATTTAATATACCCGAGATGCCCTTCCCTATATAACCTATATGTTTCAAATGGAAATAAATTAGAAAATCAAATCTTGGTGAGAGAAATTTCGGCTAAACCAAATTTTCTCCAAATAACAGAATCTGATTCAGGAAATAAAAAAAATTCTCTCTCAAAATCTTAGATTCGGCTAGGGTTTCAATTTGAAACAGATCTTTTCCAAATAAATCCATTGATTAGTCTGAACAGAATTTGTTTTCGTTTCTATTTAATTGAAGAACATAAACTGTAACTTCAGTTGGATTCATCATGTAAGTTTGATTTTGATTTTACTTAATTTTGGTTTTCTTACTATGATTTTGATTGTATTTTTATTTTCGAGTTGTTATTGATTATGAAACTTTTCTTTTTGTTCTTCGAATAAGTCATCAGTGAGATTAGATATTGGTTTGAAGATTCCAACTGAAGTTACAGTTTATTCTTTCAATTTGATCATATTCTCATTCGGTTCAAGCTGTTGTTTTAGTTCAATCATTCATCGCAAAATAAAATTCAACTTTCATGTATAATTGATTTTGTTTTTTATTTTGTCGAATTTTTGAATTTATGTTGATTATGAAACTCAGATCCATTTATTTTTACGATTTTTATGTTTATGTTGTTGATGTTCTTATTCAAATCTATTGGAATCAAAATTGTTATGTATTTGATGTTCTTATTTAAATTTTGTTGTTGGTGTTGTTATTTATATTCACAGCTAGTGAAACTGTTTTATGTTTCATATTTTTTCCTGTAGATTATTGGAATCAGAATTTGTTACGTTGTTGATGTTAATATTCAAATTCTGTTGTTGGTGTTGTTGTTTATATTCACAGCTAGTGAAACTGTTTTTTGTTTCATATTTTTTCCTGTAGATTATTTGAATCAGAATTTGTTATGTTGTTGATGTTAATATTCAAATTTTTTTGTTTGTTGTTGTTTATATTCACATCTAGTGAAACTTTTTTTGGTTTCATACTTTGTCCTGTAGATTATGGAATCTGTTCTCGCTGTTATATCTCACAAAGAGGATACATTATCTTTTCGTATTGGTCTACAAGCATCTGTTTTTGATTTAAAGGGTAGTATGTGTTCAAGTTGGTGTCAATTCTCTGTTCTTTCTATAGAAATTTTCCACATAGTTTGTGATCAGCAAAAGGTTATCAATTCTGATTTTGATCTTCAATCGGTTGCTTTATTTACTTTGTTTAATAAGCTTCCATCTCTTGAGTTACATGTAAGGTATAGAGATGAGTCCTTTAGTTGTAGTTCAGGAATTTCAGGAATCATACCATTTGAGCAGCCACGAAGTTTAGGAATTATACCTTTCGAGCATGCAGGACTTACAAATTTAGTTGATTATGATGTCCGTAATAAAGTTAAAGAACCGTTGAAGTCTGCGCTTTGTTAGGCCTTTTTCAGGGTGTCAATCAAGTGTTTACGGGAGGTGTTCAACAAGTTCGCTCTGATTTGTTGAAATATGATGCAGCATCTGGGTATTCATTTAAGATGACAAGGAATGAGAAGTTGAGGATTGATGCATGTTGTTCTAAGAAGGAAGAAGAGAAATGTGAATGTCATATATATGCTGTTTCTATTGATGGTGTTGAAGGTAGTCCTTTTATTATCAAGGAGTTAAATAAGAAGCATACTTGTTGTGGTGGAGTGTAAACAGACCACATCTGTCGAAGAAACTAATTAGTAGCTTGATTCTCGAAGAGATTAAACAGAATCCAAAGAAGAATACAAAGGATATTACGAATCAGTTTACAAGAGAGTATGGCTTTGACATTAGTCGTTATTATGCATTTGCAGGGAAGAGGCATGTATTGAATATTACATGGGGAAAGAACGAGAAATAATTTATGTACTTGAAATGGTATACCAACAAATTGACTAAAACCAATCCTGGATCTCGTGTTGTTTTGGAAGTTGAAAATGGGACTCAAAAGTTTCAGAGATTGTTTATCTGTTTCGGAGCATGCATTCGTGGATTCAATTACGGTCGTCCTTTATTATTCCTTGATGCATCCCATTTGAAGAGCAAATACCTTGGTCATATCATGACAAAAACAGGTCTAACCGGGAATGACGGTAAGTTTCTTAAATATTCTATTTGTTTATGTTGGTTTCATCATTTTTATATGTTGAGACAATTTTTCCTGTTCTGTTTCAGAAATCTATCCCTTAGCTTATGATGTGGTTTCATCGGAGAATGACGCGAACTAGAAACGGTTATTGGAGAATTTGAATAGAGTCCTTTCTCCTCTGCGTAAAAAGCTTACTTTTGTGAGTGATCGAGGTAGTGGTTTGGTGAATCAAATTCCTGTTGTATTCCCTGATGTTGTTCATGGTTGGTGTTATTGGCATATGAAGAACAATATCAACATATATTTGCCGAAGGCCAATAAGCTTTATAAAAATTATGTGTTAGGATTGTTTGAAAAATGTGCGTATGCTAATAAACATACAAAATTTTCAGAGAACTGGGAGAAGTTGATGCAGGTCAAAAATCAGAAGTTACAAGATTATCTAAGTAGAGCTCCGGTTGATAAATGGGCAAGTGTTTATTTCCCGGGTCGTCGTTATGGTAGGTTGTGTTCGAATATCGTTGAGAATTTCAATAGTTGGATCCTTGAAGAGAGAGAGAGAAGCCTATAGACATCATGGTTGATGAGATCAGAGTGAAGATTATGAATCAAATATGCGTACGTCGCGAGGAATGTGCAACATTATTGAAGTGGCGAGAAACTTTATGTCCAGAATTTGAAATTGAGCTCTACAACAACAAGATGCACAGACGTGAATACAGTGTCACCAAGTCGTCGCAATATGTGTTTGAAGTCCATTCGACATTAACACAAAAAGTCGATTTGCAAAAAAGAACATGTTCTTGCAACCGCTGGCGCATCAACGGTTTCCCTTGTGCCCACGCTATCCGTTGTATCATGATAAATGAAGAAGATCCATATAAGTATGTCGAATTTTACTTTACATTAAAGTTCTACCGTGAATCCTATGTAAAACCAATTAATCCTGTTCCCACAGTTGAAAAGCCTGCCATTGTGTCTCCAAAATCTCTTGTTCTTGGTCATGATGCTCTACCACAATCAGGTCGTCCAAGGAAGAAGAAGAGAATTCCTAATACAAGTTCAGTTCCTAATAAGAAGGTGCGAACTTGTGGTAGCTGCCATGTTTTGAGTGCCCATAACCGAAGGACATGCCCTACGAGGCAGATGTGAGTTCATTTTGACAACAATTCATCGACTTTGATTTTCAGTTTTCGTTTAGACTACTATATGTTTTAATCTACATATTTTTATTTATTATTTTTTCTATATTTTTTATAGTTAAAATTTTAATTTGCTCCAGGTCTTTCATGTTTTTTTATTTTTAGATTAAGTTTGTCAAAGTTGCAGGCTTTTATAATTTGTTGGTACCAAAATAGTTTTCATAGTTTTTCATATTCTTCAGTTTTTTTTCATCTCTAAATTGATGGAACCCTTTTTGGTTTCATCATTTTCATCTGGAATAAGATGAAACAAAAACAAATGATGGAAATTTTTCTGGTTCCATCATTTTTCTTCATCTGGAATAAGATGAAACCAAAAATAGTGCTGAAACTTTTTCTGGTTCCATCATTTTTTGTTTACGTCTGTGATAGGTATGTTCATCCTGGATCCGTCACTTCCGGTATAAAAAAAAACTAAAAAAAAAGAGAGAAAAATATCACAACATCTTGATTAAGAGAAAAATATCACAACATATTTTATAACTTAAGAGTAGTGATTTACAACTTCTTTAAACTTTCTTAGTTTTATGGTCAGGCTGAAAACCAGTCGTAAGTTTTCCTGTGTTTTTCAAAAACTCTAACCTAAACTCAGTTTCACTGGATTTTACCACCATGAACTGCACCTTCACTTCCATGAACAGATAACCACCATTAACGCACCATCAATCTTCTTTCTATGCCATCAAAACGAGACACACCTGAAAAGAAACAAAACAATTGCATAACTGACCTTTTCTGGTTCCAACAACGAATCTTCAAAATCTTCAATTAAACCTTGAATCTGAACTTCATGAGATGAAACCTTTTCAGGCTCCACTGCATCATGTTGTTGTGTTTCTTCAGGCATATTCATTACCTGCAAGATTTATTGATTTCAAAAATTAGATTCAATGACAACAAACAAATCAAATCAAATCAAAGTAAAGAAAATGACCACCTCAGCATTTTCTTCGAAAACAACATTGTCAGACTTTTGTTCACCATCTTCTTCAACCAATAAATCCTTTTCTTGTTCAATCTAAACAGCCAACATCTTTTTCTGTTTCTTCTTGCCGCAAACCCTTTTCTTTTTGTCATCCACAATATTTATAGCTTTGCTTATCATATCCTGCAATATTTAACATATGTTAGATATTAACATATATTAGATATTAACATTTCTAACTAATATAATTCTCAAATGATACTTTTATGGTTTCATTAAAAAAGAAATTCATACCAATCTATTCAAATGATACTTTTCTGGTTTCATTAAAAAAGAAATTCATACCAATCTATTCAAATGATACTTTTCTGGTTTCATTAAAAAAGAAATTCATACCAATCTATTAACTTAACACACACAAATAAACAAGATCATATTTAACTCATCTAAGATTTAACATATCACCTCCACATCTTCTTCACTGTTTGAAACCGTTTCAGGTACCATTTCTTCACGGTTCGAAACCGTTTCTGTTTCATCTCTTTTACGTTTCTGTCTCACGTAAGTCTTCATCACTGGTTGTAACTTCTCCTCAGCATCATATTTGGAAAGAATTGATTGGTCTTCTTCGAAAGCCCATTGTTACCAAAGCTTGTAAGTTTTTAAATCAAAATTCTCGCCCACTTATATTTTTCCTTGTAAGGGTTATCTTCATTTCCAGTTCCAACATTCTCTTTATTTCTATCACCAACAATCTCTTCACTTGCATTACCCTCTTCATTTCCATCACCAACCTGCAGTTCACCATCAATGTACTCTTCAACATGAATATCCTCTTCCTCTATACGCTGGACCAAGTGTATATCTTGTTCATTATATGGAAGCAAGAAGGATCCCTGACGGTGACCCACATTCATCTGCATAATACAAGAAAGTTATGGAACTTGTTTTGATTTCATCATTCTTTTTTCATCTGGAATAAGGTGGAACCAAATAAATGATTGAAATTTTTAATTCTCAGACATTAAAAATTATAAACAAACAAGAACTGTTGTTGCTTTTACCTTTGAGAAAATTTCTAGTTTATTGCTAAGATCATCAAAATTATTCACTACTGCCTTGCTTATTTCATCTAGGTTCCATCTGGCGAACCTTGCCTACATCTCGTTCCCATCCTGTCTCAATATAATGTTTGACATCTCGGCAAACCAATACTGAAAAAAAACAATACACAACTTTCAAATTAGTAATCAAACTCGGGAAAAATAAAAAACAAAAAATTTATGAATCAAAAGAAACAAAAATTAACTTACTAATGGGTAAATGACGCAACCTGATACATCAACTTCTTCAGCTTTTCTTATCGACTCAATTAGATACTCATGAAAAACATCTGGCCAACACACCTTATTCATCTCAAATACTTGGTACAAGTATTTTGAAGTCATATTCTTCCCACCTTTGTTTGGGACAAATATCGAAAACAAGAGATAGAGGACGAATAGCTTGACGATGTCTTCAACTTTGGTTTCATCTGCTGCAGTTTCCATCATAACTCTCATAATATCAGTTTTCCTCATCTTCTTATCTCCCTTAAAATACTCGACCGCAAACATGTTCACCTTTTTCTTCAGCTCATCATCTTTGGCTATATCTACATCCTTCATCATTTGTAGACAGAAAATCACATCGAACTGTTCAGGTGTGGTCTGCAATATCATATTCTTTGCTCTCATTAACTTGAAACAATCTGGTTTCACACGCTTGACACTTTTATAATATGACCCTAAGATCATCTGAATTGCTTTTGCCTTTTTTTCTTCAATTTTTCTTGTTGCAGCGTACCTTCGTAGAACGGTTTAAATAAACGCCAAAATGGACAAGAAACAAGGGCCTTCATGTGTTTTTCCTTATTCTGTATCAAAGCTTTTATGTTAGGTTCCTCCGCACACAAATGATGCAACGAGCACCTATATGGTTCTGTAAGTCTTTTTTCCCCTGTTGTTAAACCATAAGTAAACCATGAGCACCATAAGTAAACCAATTTTGGTTCCATCAAAATAGGCATTAAGTAAAAAACACCAACAAAGTTGGTCCCAACCATACATAGAAAGATGATGAAACCAATTTTGGTTCCATCAAAATTGACATTAAGTAAAAAACACCAACACTGTTGGTCCCAACCATACAGTGAACATGATGAAACCAATTTTGGTTCCTTCAAAATAGCCATTAAGTAAAAAACACCAACAATGTTGGTCCCAACCGTACAGTGAACATGATGAAACCAATTTTGGTTCCTTCAAAATAGGCATTAAGTATAAAACACCAACATGTTGGTCCCAACCATACAGAGAAAGATGATGAAACCAATTTGGGTTCCATCAAAATAGCCATTAAGTAAAAAACACCAACATTGTTGGTCCCAACCATACAAAGAAAGATGATGAAACCAATTTGGGTTCCATCAAAATAGCCATTAAGTAAAAAACACCAACACTGTTGGTCCCAACCATACATGGAAGATGATGAAACCAATTTTGGTTCCATCAAAATAGCCATTAAGTAAAAAACACCAACACTGTTGGTCCCAACCATATAGGATAGACAATGAAATCTGTTTTGGTTCCATCAAAATAGCAATTTTAAGTAAATAAATAAGGTGAAAACAGATGAAACCTAAAACCATGCTACAAACAGATGAAACCTAGATGAAAATCAGTGAAACCTAATTACAGAAAAATATAGTTGAAACCTAACTATAAAACCGGTGATTTCGAAACAGATGAAACCTCATTACCCAAATTCATTGATGAAACCAAAATTACGAAACTAAAAATCGTTGATGCATGTTGATTTTCAACCATAAACAATCACTGAAGCAGAATGAAACTTCGATTTACCTTTTGGAGAATCTTGTTTCTTAACTGTTTTATTAAGTTTTCATCTTTCTATCTTTCTTTTTCTCTTGTTTCTTCACCATTTTTAATGATGTTCAGTGATTTTGTTTCGATTTTTGGTTAGGTTTAAATTGTTAGAGAATAGAATAGAAAGATCTGAGTTATAGTAGAAGGAGGATGTGGGAAACTTAGTATATCTACTGATGATGATGAACAACCGTTTGAGAATCAGAAATTTAGTTTTTGATTCTGATTTTTAATGTACTGGTAGTGATGGAGATGATGACGACGAGGATGATGATGATGATTATGATGATCATGATGATATGGATGAAGATTAAGATGATGTTGTTTCAGGAGATTTTTCTGGTGATTTTGAAAATGGGGAACGATTGAAATTCTAGAAGTGGTTGAAGAGGGAACTAATTTTGTTTCAAATTGAATTAGTGAGACATAAATGAGAATGAACAATTTTATAAATGGTAGTTTAGACAGTTGGTTTCAAATGAGTTTTTTGTAACAAATTTGTTTTGTTGGTTTTTTGTTGTTGGATAGTGACACCTTTGGGTAACCCACGGCCTGAATTATATAACTATATCTCTTTTGAATTGTGCTATATATCGTCTACACTTTAAGATATCTTAAAAATTTGACAATATTTTTTATGTATATTGCCGTTTCCTTGTGTCATGGATTTTCTAATTGCCGTATTAGACACACGGAAACGTTTCAGTTTCCATGTAACCCAGGATATGAGATAGGTTAAGAAGTGATATCCTTTGAATCCACCAGCTATCTTTTTTCGTGGTCCAGAACAAATTTAAGATCATGTGAAAGATATAACAAGTAGCGAGTGGAGTATTCCATGGCTGTTGTTCATAATCTTTGATTTTCATAAGCTGGTGGGTGAAAGGGTGCCAACTGTTCAACTGTTGAGCAGAGCCATGGAACTTCATTATCCAATTACAGTATGGATACAGATATCCATAGATAAGTAATGTTATGCTTCTATTTATACAACCCAACATCTAACAGCTTCAAAACACAAACTCATCTAACTGTCAATCCTTTCATTTATTTCTCAATCTTATATTTCTATTACATCCATTAATGGCTGCTTCAACAATGGCTCTCTCTTCTCCTTTTCTTGCTGGAAAGGTGGTAAAATTGACACCATCCATTCCAGAAGGTGAAGGAAGAATCACCATGCTCTTCCAGAAAAAGACAGTGGCAAAACCTGCTAAATCATCCAAACCAGCAGTTTCATCTAATAGCCCATGGTACGGTCCTGACCGAGTTAAATACTTGGGACCCTTCTCCGGTGAGTCTCCATCTTACCTCAATGGTGAATTCCCCGGTGATTACGGTTGGGATACCGCCGGGCTATCTGCCGATCCCGAAACTTTTGCTAAGAACCGTGAGCTTGAAGTGATTCACTGTAGATGGGCAATGCTTGGAGCTCTAGGATGCATCTTTCCCGAATTACTCTCACGTAATGGTGTTAAGTTTGGTGAAGCCGTTTGGTTCAAAGCCGGAGCACAAATTTTCAGTGAGGGTGGACTGGACTACCTAGGGAACTCAAGTTTGGTACATGCTCAAAGCATTTTAGCTATTTGGGCTACACAAGTTATCTTGATGGGAGCAGTCGAGGGTTACCGTGTTGCCGGTGGACCACTTGGTGAGATTGTCGACCCACTTTATCCCGGTGGCAGTTTTGACCCGCTTGGACTTGCTGATGATCCAGAGGCTTTTGCCGAGTTGAAAGTGAAGGAGATAAAAAATGGAAGATTGGCGATGTTTTCCATGTTCGGATACTTCGTTCAAGCAATTGTGACCGGTAAAGGCCCTCTGGAGAACTTGGCTGATCATCTTGCTGATCCTGTTAGCAACAACGCTTGGGCTTTCGCCACAAATTTTGCCCCTGGCAACTGAATGTAGATGCTATGTAAAAAGTTGGCTAGATTGATCATTCATTAGTGACATGGGTTGTTCTTAACAACTGTAAGATCAACCAATTTGTGATGTAACTAAATCAAGTTGTGACACCTTTGAAATTTATCTCTAAAACATTCTTTTGTCTTCCATGGTGCAACATGGAATTATACAGCCAAGCTGTGTTTGAAATTCTAATGAACATGATATTCGCATCTTGAACACTCACTGTTTAACAAGACCTTTTTTCCAATTCTAACTTCGCGCAAATTAATCAATTGAATTTTTGCACATTGAAGCCTTCTTCATTGTTGGTTTTGTCTGCAAGAAAGAAAAGGGTTTTAACTTAAAGGACTAGTATGTTGATACAGTAATTAGTGGGGAATATACCCATTATTGCGTACCAGTACTTAGTTGAAAACTATTAGCATTTGCGCACAAGGATACGGTCTTTGAATCCACTCAGGTATAACTACACAGTTTATTTTGCAGCAATAAAGCATTGCCATACCGGGTCTCGCTCTTTCCTAAGGTGTCAAATTAAGATCTGTTGCAAGGTCCCGTGCTCTTTTTCCTTAACAGAGAGACTACTGCTAGATTATAAGGATAATTTTTTCTTTTGTTGAACTAAACGACTGTTTTTGCTTATGAATACAAATCATCAGAAGCAATAAAAAAAACGCTTTGAAAGATCAGCAATGATAGTCATACAGTAACAGTGTTAATGTGTGGTTTGCTTTCCTTTGCCTTTTGCAGGTTTGCTTGTGACCACTGACTAGAGAGAGTAGTGTCCAAGAGACTTTAGAAAGGGGTACAAGATAGTCTATTATGCAACAAAATTGACCTTTGATTGTATTTCAAACTAACTGCCCCACATTGCTCAAAAAACAAAAAATTAGGAGTGTCGAAAGTGATTCAAAAGCAGTGATATTTGTCAAATTTGGTGTATAGGGAATGAATCAAAGTAAGAATAGGACTATGCATAGTCACATACTGAACTTATAATGAAAAACTATTGGCCGCCCATGTGCCATAACCTTTGATAATTGATACCATTGTGTGGTTAAAGAAGAGGCATTCTATTTCTAAAGTTACATATATTTGACCACAATACCATACAAACTATCCCATTTGAGAAAAAATTATCTTCGCTCTCTATTACATCATCTTCATATCTTCAGTATCTCTTTCTCTATTTTTTTTTTTAATAAAATGGCTTTGGAAAGGATTTTTGTTACTGGTGTGACTGAAATCTTGAAGAATCTGCTCCCGGTTATTTCTCAACAAATTACTCACGCATGGGGTGTTAAAGATGACCTAAGGAAGCTTGGGAAAACCTTGGAGTCAATTCAAGCTTTGATTTCTGATGCTGAGGAGAAACAAATAACTGATGCTACAGTCAGACTTTGGTTGAGAAGGCTTAAAGACGTTGTTTACGATGCCGATGATATTATGGATGAATTCTGTTATGAAGCCATGCGTCGTTGCGAAAGAGGACGTCAGCTCAAGCAAAAGGTACACGACTTTATTAGTAAATCCTCCAATCCTCTTATGTTTAACTTTAAGATGGCTGGTAAAATCCGAGCTATAAATAAAAGCTTAGATGAAATTCACAATGATCAAGTCAGATATATGTTGAATTCTATTGGTGGTACATCTCAAGTATATCAAACTAGAGAGCAACGTAACCGACTAACTACATCTGTTGTAGATGATTCTGTACTTATAGGCAGGGAGGAAGCAACGTCAGAAATAGTAAAGATTCTTACTAACAAAATGTTGCCTATAGCGCCTCCATCCTCATCAACAACATCATCACATAATTCTTCTCGTCAGGAGAAACTTTCGGCTGTGTCCATTGTGGGTATGGGAGGTCTGGGTAAGACTTCATTAGCTCAGTTGGTATACCAAGACAAGTCAGTAGAAACACATTTTGAACAAAAAATGTGGGTCTGCGTATCTGACAAGTTTGATGTTTTCAGGATTTTAAAAGAAATTTTAGAGTCAATTACTGGTGATTCGTGTGGAGATCCATCAAACTTAGATGTGCTGGCGAAACAAGTTAAGGAAAAACTAATTGGTACGAAATATCTGTTAGTACTGGATGATCTATGGAATGAGGACGTCGGAGATTGGGAAACACTTAAGGGATTCTTTGTCCATGGTGTTGAAGGCAACAAATTATTAGTCACCACACGCAGCCACAGAGTTGCATCTATTGTTGGAGGTAAGGTCCATAATTTACAAAAGTTAACGGATGATATTTGTTGGTCTATTATGCAGAAAAAAATTTCATTTCCCGGCGGAGCAGATCTTACTCAAAGTATGTCAAATATTGGGCGTCACATAGCGAAGAAATGTGATGGATTACCACTTGCGGCGAACTTTCTTGGAAGTTTATTATACTTAAAAAGAGAAGAAAGTTACTGGGTTTCAATCAATAATGATAAGAATTTGTGGGTTCAACCAGAAAATAGAAGAGTCTTATCAATCCTGAAATTGAGCTATACTAATTTAGCTTCGCCTTTGAAACAATGTTTTTCGTACTGTTGTTTGTTTCCCAAAGACTGGATAATTGAAAGAGAGATATTGATTCGTATGTGGATGGCAGAGGGATTCCTTCAGTCTAATGAGGTAAATAATAGATCCTTTGAAGAAATAGGAAATGATTATTTTGAGTTTTTGTTATGGAACACATTCTTTCAAGATGTAGAGAAGGATGAACTTGGTTTCATCCTTAAGTGTAAGATGCATGATCTTGTGCATGATCTTGCAATGAGTGTTGTAGATCATAATGAGTTTGGGATTCAAGGGAAGGAAGATGTCTCACAGCAAGTTCGTCGTTTACAAATGATATGTTCGTCGACAAAAACAGCCAAAGTGTTATCTAAGGCCAATAAGTTGCGAACAGTTGTGGTGCTTCATCCAAAGAATTCACAAATCATTAATCTTTCTTCTGCTAGGCGATTACGTGTATTATATCCGCTCGGTTTTTGGGATACCAAATTTTCCTTTCCGATTTCTAAGTTTAAGCATTTGAGGTTCTTGGACCTCTCAAATTGTGAATTTGATTTGTCACATGATGTGACCTTAATTCATTCTCACAATTTACAGACACTGATACTGCGCAGGAGCTTAAATGTTTTTGGCTTTCTTAGTAAAATTCAACATTTGAAAAATTTGAGGCATCTAGATATCTCAGAATCTGATATTAAAGTTCTTGTTATAACGAGAGATCAAACGAGAACGATAAACAGATAAAGAACACAGGGATTTAACGTGGTTCACTAACTATTACGTTAGCTACCTCCACGGCAGAGAAACCAGAGTTTTATTACTGAGCAGAATACCAAAGATATTTTCTCTAGGTACAACGTATGCCTATATATATGCCCCTCGGACTCCCTGTTATATTCCGGCAAACAAATGATTCAAGGCATATCAACAGTTCTACATGATAATTCAATCGTTAACTTCACTAATTTGCAGACGTTGGATTTCCATGAGTGCCATAAATTTGAAGTCTTACCCGAAAACATTGGGTTGTTAAAACATCTAAGTAACCTTAACCTTTCGTCTTCATTAACTAGAAAAATACCCGATTCCATCACTTGCATTAGCAATTTAATGACGTTGAGTATTATGAGTTGTAATGAGTTAGATGTCTTACCTACAGAATTAGGAGCTTTGACAAGATTAAGGTGCCTTGATTTAAGAGATACTAAGATCAAAGTAATGCCCGAATCTTGCATTAGCAACCTGTGTAATTTAGAGACAGTGGATCTTGGATGTGAATGTGAGCTTCCAAAAGAAATTAAGAATTGGCCGAAATTAAGACGGTTTACACATTACGGAGATATAATGCCTAGAGGTATGGAAAAACTAACTTGCCTTGAAACATTGAAGCCATACGTGGTACGGGAAGAAGCAAATACTACTCATAGTGGAATACAGGAGTTAGCAACGCTTAATTCCCTTCAGGTGTTGTATATCGAAAGGTTAGAGAATGTGAGAGGAGGAATTGAAGATGCAGAGAGAGCAAAGTTAAAGGATAAGATAGATTTGAGAGAATTGCATCTATATTGGAGCTACAGTAAAGGTAATGCAGATGATGATATGGTTTTAGAGGGTCTTGAACCTCACCCAAAATGTGAATACAGAAACATCCTTATGATTATTCTGGAAAGATTTATAAAAGATACGAAGGTGTTTATAATGATTACTTAAATCAAAAGTTTTACCAGCTCTTCGAGAAAAGTGTTGATATGCCTTGAATCAGTCGTTGAACGGAACTACGGGGAGTAGAAATCTATAGGGATAGGAAGAAGAGAAAGCTTTTCCTATCACAGGAAGGGTACATCAAGAAGATTTTGAGCAGGTTTGGAATGTCTTCAACCAAGCCTATATATACTCCAATGGCATCTAACAACAAGTTGGGAATATACACGGTTCATACTTATGAGGAGAAAGAGTACATATCTCGAGTTCCATATGCTAGCGCAGTTGGAAGTCTGATGTATGCTATGGTCTGCACTCGACCAGACTTAGCATTTGTTGTTAGTGTGGTCAGTCGGTTTATGGTTCATCCTGGGAAGGAACATTGGCAAGCTGTTAAGAGGATTTTCAGTTATCTTAGAGGTACTTCAGATGTCGGTCTCTGTTATGGGAACGATACTCGATGTTTAGTGGCTGGTTTCTCAGATTCTGATTATGGTGGAGATGTGGACAGTAGGAAATCTATGACTGGTTATGTGTTCACTCTTGGAGGTTCTGTTGTAAGATGGAAGGCAACTCTACAACCTACAGTTACTTTGTCTACTACAGAGGCAGAGTATATGGCCTTGACAGAAGCTGCTAAGGAGGGAATTTGGTTAAAGGGGCTGGTTAATGATCTACGCCTACATCAGGATCATGCTATAGTGTATTGTGACAGCTTGAGTGCAATACGCTTAACCAAGGATCAAGTCCATCATGAGAAGACGAAGCACATTGATGTCAGGTATCACTTTCTGAGAAATGAGAAGAGAATTGAAGTGAAGAAGGTAGGGACAGCTGATAACCCTGCTGACATATTCACCAAGCCAGTTCCTGAGAGAAAGTTCCAACATTGCTTGGACTTGCTCAATATCACAAGTCAGTAGTCTGAGCCCTTGTCTAGGGGCATCTGAGGCAGAGAAAGGTTCTGGCACTGTCATGGTGCATTTGTTTCTGTTGATGGGAGGATTCAAGTCAAGGTGGAGATTTGTTGATATGCCTTGAATCAGTCGTTGACCGGAACTACGGGGAGTCCGAGAGGCAGAGCCCCTCGGCGGTGGTCTCGCTGACCGGTCAACGAGTCAGGGGTCCAGGGGGCGACGCTCCCAGTGGAGGGGCTAGGGGGGCAGCGCACCACGCCTAAACGGTATACATAATGTATTATCACTGGACTTGTTTTCCGTTATTTAGTCGAATTAGGGTTTATTTCTTTGCCCTATATATATACACACGTTGTATCTAGAATGTGTGTAACTCAGTATTCTGCTCTATAATAAAACTCTGCTTTCTCTTTTGTGGATGTAGCTAAGTAACAGTCAGTGTCTCGATCTCTATTATTGTTCTCGTTCGATCTCTCGTTACAACAAGAAGCATGATGATGTATCTATGTTGCAAGAACTCGTTAAGAGGTGGGAAAATCATAAGGTTATGGTAAGTAAGCTTTCTCGATTTTTCAATTATCTCGATCGGTATTTTGTTCCGAGAAGATCACTTCCATCGTTAAAAGATGTTGGGTTTGGTTGCTTCGGTAAAATTGTCGGTGAGGAGATGAAAGTTCGAGGTAAGGATGATGTTATCACGTTGATTAATCAAGAGCGTGACGGAGAAGAAATCGATCAAACTTTGCTCAAGGATGTTGTAGAGATTTTTGTTGACCTTGATATGAAATATTATGTGGATGATTTTGAAACAGAGTTTTTGAATGTTACAACGGATTATTGTACCCGGAAAGTATCAAATTGGACTCAAGAAGACTACGGTGAAGGATGTGGAATGTTTGCAAAGGGAGAATGATAGGGTCTCTCACTATTTACATTCTAGTACTGAGGAGAAGCTATTGAAAATAGTTTAAGATGTGCTTAATACTGCTCAAACAATTGCTTGAAAGGAACATTCCTGCTTAGAGATGACTAATTAAACCGATGGTTTCTCGAGGATGTGACGCCTCTTATCTATATCTGCTATTTTTTGTTTCTCTGCTCACATCACTGATTCTATCATTGTCATTAGTAGTTATTCTTAATTTTTCTTGTTAAGAGTTCTTGTTTTTCTTTTTTTAATTTTTTTTTATGGATGTTTAGTTAATGTTTGGTTTTAGTATGTTATATCATTCATGAATGCATTTTTTTTATCTTGATTGTCTTGCTCAAATTTCTCTGTTTCTTTGTGTTGGTTGTCAGTGCATCTTGGTTGGTTAACATATTTCTTGATTGTTTATCTGCGATCATGTCTATATACTTTCACCACTTTAAATAAATGAAGCTCTTTTATTCTTTCTTTTTTCGAATGAAAAATCAGATGACATATGCTAGTCAAATTTTCATCGATTATAAACCAATGACAATATAAAGTCATAAATTTTGAACCCACAATCTAGAAACCATAGTAAGAAGAACAAAGCAAAAACAGAAAGAAGAATGCCGTAACCTTGGTGAACTTTAAGCACAAGAAGCAACATCCTTAACCTTACTTTGTATTAATGGAATGTATATTTACCTTTAATATAGAGATTAGGATGAGCTGTATAGTTGTCAATAAGCTCCCGTGATGTGTGGATCACTAATTTAGAGCCTTGAGTTATGGAGATATTCTCTCCATTCTGGTTATACTTTCCTGTATATATTACCGTGCTTGTATCAAGAAAATAATACAATAACTCTTTAATCATCCATCTCCAGCTTCATACCTTCTTAATACTTCATATGATATCAGAGCGGTCCAGCTATTTCCAACGATCCTAACAATCCTCCTTTTTCTGTCATAAACAGTCCAGCCATATCCAAAGATGCAGAAACATCTGAAAAACTATCCCTCACGGATCCATCACATCCATATTATGTCCACTATTCAGATCAACCCGGGCACATGCTCGTTCCAACAAGATTGAATGGATCGAATTATCAATCTTGGAAGAAATCAATGACACATGCCCTCATCGCAAAGAAGAAGCTTGGCTTCGTCGACAACACACTAGCAATGCCTTCACAAGTCGAAAAGCCCCTTGAATTCGATTTATGGGATCAGTGCAATTCCATGATTCTCTCATGGCTTACCCATTCATTTGAACCAGATATTGCTACGTGAATGGTTCATGCGAAGACATCCAAGCAAGTTTGGGAGGATCATCGCGATCAGTTTTCGCAAAAGAATGCAGCAGCCATCTATCAAGTTCAAAAATCAATTGCAACCATCACACAAGGAACTATGTCAGTTGCGTCATACTACATCAGAATCAAAGCTTTGTGGGATGAGCTTGAAATGCATCGCACACCCATGACTTGCAGCAATGACAAAGAACATCAAGAGGAACGAGAAATGGACAAATTGATGCAATTTTTAATGGGACTCAATGATTCCTAAAAGGCAATTCGATCCAACATACTCATTATGAATCCATTACCTAACGTTAGGAAGGCATACTCTTTGATAATTCAGGAAGAGACGCAACAACACATGGTCTCAGAACCTGGAGAAAGTTTCTATATTGCCGCTGCAGTAAACAACAGATTGCCTGGATGGAAGTCATCAAAGGGAAAGAACTGTGATCATTGTAACAAACCTGGGCACACTATAGAGGAGTGTAGAACTCTCAAATTTCATTGCACATTTTGCGACAAGAGAGGCCATACCGTAGATAGGTGCCGTATCAAGGATGGGACATGGAATAACAGTCGTAATTCGCAGCAGCAACACAATGGCATAAGCATTGGCAGAAATCCTTCGACAAATATGGCAGATTCCTTCCAAAATAACAATGAAGGTAACCAGCCCGATAATAGCATTGTACTTGGGTTCTCCAATGAAAAAATTCAGCAATTGGCAAAGGCAATCTCCATGATGAATCAGAACTCTGGTAACAGTGACATATTCGCAAAAGCAACAGGTCTGTTATCTACTAATGCTTTCATTAATTCTGTTTCCACAAAGCCATGGATCTTGGATAGCGGAGCGATGGATCACACCTCTTCCGAACCTAATTTTCTCACACACACCACACTTCCCACAATTCTTCTAGTTAACTTTACCACGGGTTCTACTGCACCCATCACTGCTATATGCAATGTTAACAAACAAGGATATCACATTAAAAAATGTTCTCTGTGTACCAATCATTCCATTTAAACCTTATGTCAGCTAGTCGATTAACTAACACTTTAAATTGTTGTGTTATCTTACTTCCGAATGGTTGAATAATACAGGACTTGGCTACGGGGAGGACGATTGGATCGGGTGAACAAAACGGCGGTCTTTATTACATGTCTCCAGTCAAGAATATTCCTAGATCATTTCAAGTCTCCGACAGCACCAATCTATGGCATATGCGGTTGGGTCATCCATCCTCTTCGCGTCTGAAACTCGCTTCCCCTTTATTACCTTCAGTTATCATTTCCGATCACAATCATTGTAGTGTTTGTCCTCAGGCAAAGCAAACAAGGATGCCCTTTCCCAGAAGTGAAATAAAAACCCATCCTTCCTTTTTCTCACTGTTGTAGGCAAAGCAAACAAGGATGACATTTGGGGTCCACACAAAGTACCCACACAAACAGGACATCGTTTTTTTTTCACTGTTGTAGACGACTTCACTAGATGCACTTGGATTTTTCTCATGACTCAAAAATCACAAACCTCACGTCTCCTAGAGTGGTTTATAACATTTGCTCAAAATCAATTCCACGGGACGATCAAAGCCGTTCGCGTTGACAATGGGATGGAATTCCTTTCTATTTCTTTCTTAATAATGGTATAGAACTTCAACGTACTTGCGTATACACACCTCAACAAAATGGGGTGGTCGAACGCAAGCACCGGCATATCCTAAACACCGCATGAGCTCTTCTATTTCAATCACATATGCCACTTGAATTTCGGGGGGAATGTGTGTTAACGGCGGTCCACATTATCAACCTCTTCCCATCACCACTTCTCAAAAATAAATCTCTTTTTGATTTGCTCTATCATCGACCTCCCTCACTTTCACATCTTAGAGTCTTCGGCTGCCTCAATTACGCCACCGTTGTCCATCCCAAGCATAAGTTTGACTCCCGAGCTCGTCGATGTGTCTTCGTCGGATATCTAAGCAATCACAAAGGGTATAAACTTTTCGACTTAGAGTCTCACAAATTCATCATCAGTCGTGATGTTATTTTTCACGAAACCATCTTTCAATTCCAACAGCAAACCCATCCTTCCAATCCACCTTTCGTCTTACCTAACTTAGCACTCGAACTACCTTCATCCTATCCACCAGTCCCAAACACTGAACCACATACTCAAACTACTGGACACTCACATAATGCAGAATCAACTAGTGCTCCAGAACCTTCCACTGAACCTGCCACTAATACAAGACTTGCTCCACCAGAACCTACTAGTCCTCCAGGTCTTTCTCCACCAGAACCATTTCTACCACCACCCATACCTGATCCAGCTCCTTCCACACGCCGCTCCGAACGAACCAAACACCTCCCGGCATGGAATAAAGACTACGTGGTCGGATCTCAGGCCAACGCGTCCACCTCAAGCACCAGGTATCCCCTCCATAATTTTCTTTCCTACTCACGCTTTTCAGCTGCACAGAACACTTTTTTTTTTCCTAATGTTTCAGGCACAAAAGAACCCACAACGTATGCTCAGGCTACCCTCGATCCAAACTGGCAGCAGGCTATGCTGACGGAGTTAACAACCTTGCAGCAGATTAATACTTGGACGGTGATGCCTTTTCCCGCAGGTCAAAAACCCATCGGTTGCAAATGGGTCTTCAAAATTAAATACAAATCTGATGGGAGTATTGAACGGTATAAAGCCCGTCTAGTAGCCAAAGGCTATACTCAAGTCGAAGGGATCGATTATCGCGAGACATTCTCGCCTACTGCCAAGCTTACCACACTCCGATGTTTAATCACTATTGTTGCAGCTCGGAATTGGTTTCTCCATCAGCTAGATGTACAAAATGCCTTCTTGCACGACAGTTTACATGAAGAAGTTTATATGGATTTTCCACCCGGACTTCGTCGACAGGGGGAGACTAGTGTATGTCGACTCAACAAATCTCTTTACGGGCTAAAACAGGCTTCCAGAAATTGGTTTTCAACATTTCATATGTCGTTCAAAAGGATGGATACCAACAGTCCAAGGCTGATTACTCTTTATTAACCAAACAACGAGGTTCTTCGTTCATTGCATTACTTATTTACGTAGATGATATTCTATTAACTGGAAATGATCTACATGAAATGAATCATCTTAAAGCATGTTTTCTTAAGTGTTTTCGCATCAAAGACCTCGGAGATTTGAGGTACTTTCTCGGCATTGAATTTTCAAGATCAAAAGAAGGCATACACATGACTCAAAGGAAGTATGCCTTGGACATTCTTGAAGATGTGGGACTTACAGGTGCACGGTCAGATAGTTTCCCAATGGAACAAAACTTAAAGTTGTCAACTGATGATGGTGAATTACTCAAGGAGCCTATTAAGTACAGACGCCTTGTTGGTAAGTTAATATATCTCACTGTGACAAGGCCCGACATTGTTTACTCTATTCATACCTTGAGCCAATATATGCAGGAACCTCGAAAACCTCATTGAGATGTTGCATTGCGCGTCCTACTTTATGTCAAAGGGACACCGGGACAAAGATTATTTTTTCCATCAAATAACAACCTCACTTTGAAGGCATTTGCGACTCCGACTGGGGTGGATGTCGTAATACACGAAGGTCTGTTACTGGGTATTGTGTATTCCTTGGCACGTCACTCATCTCATGGAAGTCGAAGAAACAAACTAACGTTTCAAGATCTTCAGCGAAGACAGAATACAGATCGATGGAAAACGCCTGTTTAGAACTTGTTTGGGTATGGTATATATTGCGGGATTTGAAGGTCTCTTGTGATGTTTCTATACCACTACTCTGCGGTAACCAAGCTGCCCTTCACATTGCCGCTAATCCTGTGTTTCACGAGCGCACGAAACACATCGAGATAGATTGCCACATTGTGCGAGTAAAGCTGCAATCCGGTATGATTAGTCCTTCATACGTGCCAACTCGACATCAATTGGCTGACATATTTACAAAGGCACTAGGGAAGGATCAATTTTTAACACTACGACACAAGTTGGGAGTTTGTAACATACACTCACCAACTTAAGGGGGAGTATTAGTGGAATGTATATTTACCTTTAATATAGAGATTAGGATGAGCTGTATAGTTATCAATAAGCTCCCGTGATGTGTGGATCACTAATTTAGAGCCTTGAGTTATGGAGATATTCTCTCCATTCTGGTTATACTTTCCTGTATTTGTTACCGTGCTTGTATCAAGAGAATAATACAATAATTCTTTAATCATCCATCTCTAGCTTCATACCTTTCTTAATACTTCATACTTTGTAAATACTTCCTAGCAATGCTAGCATAATCTCTCATTTGGCCATCAGTACCCATAATTCGATTCCTGGCATCGTCAGCCCAATCGGAACCAAGTGGATATGTTCCTCTCAAATACTTATACATCAAAGGCAAACCAAATACCGGTGCAGCAGCCATACCACAAACCCATAGAAAACCAACAATACTAATCAGTAGAATTGTTCCTACCGGAACCCAAAATGGACTTGATATCATAATGAAAACAAAAAGTATTATGCCAAATACTGCACTAGTCAATGTTATTCCTGATAAACATAGTAAAATTCCTCCCGACATTAGCAATTTCATGAATCCCGTCATTTCTTGCCCTTGATCGTTGCAGCTATGGCGGAAACGATGGTGTTGAGTCCATCACTTGGCAATGCCTGGTGGAGGTGGTGGCCTGGTAAGCATTCCGCCTATGCTAATAGGACTTCAGTCAAGTCACTCGTATTCAGTGCACTACCACTTAAATCGTCTACAGATGCAGCTAATTCCAATTGAATCACATTACAGACTAAAACGGACAGGTATATTTGAACTTTTAAGAGGAAAATAAATAAGTTTGCGTGATTTAGAATATTCTGAAAATCCACGTTAACCTGGAGATGGACAACAGTATCGTTATCAATTCTATTGCCACTGCTATAATCCTGACACAGAAGAAAATCTGAATGGGAATTGGGTGACTTATTATAAGTACTTCTTGCAGCAAATTCTGTTGCATTATCATCAACATCTCTTGTACCACCAGACCCATTATCAACACCCGCTAATTGAACTGGTGAATCTTCTTTAGATGGTGTAAAGAATTGATCATATATCTTCGAATTTTGTAGGGATGGTAGGTTTACTGCCATGTTGACAACTACTAGCTACTGTAAGTTTCAAAAATAACCCTACTGAAAACAAATTATCGAACATTTTCTTTTATTTTTTAGTGATTGACTGATGTCTATCCTTCCTTTTCTTCGGATTCGGACTCTGCCAGGGGCTGAGCTAGAGATTAAGGGGAGGCAAAAAAATTCAAGGGTAAGCAACTAGGCATAATTGGGCTTAGGAACCTAGATTTTCAAAATTATTAGGCTATGAAACCAGCCCAGCAGGATATGCAACTTCCTACCCTTGCAATAGGCTGGCTCCACCTCTGGACTCTGCAGTTGCTTGCCTAAAACTTGGTGCCATGAATCGTCACAGCTCCAGGATTTAAGTTTCTTTTTTTTTAAAATCAACTTGGGCTAAGCCCATTTGGATAGGAGCCTGACTCTCGTCCATAAAGCCAATCTATAAGTAGGGATTCATAAAGTGAAAATTAGGTTCATGTCTAAAAGAATTATTTTTTCTATTCACAAACTTAAAATATTTTTAGTTATTGTTTGATATATAAATTATTTAAAATTATGAAAATGAAAATTGAATAAATACCCCTAACAACTATAATTATACCCCACCTTCTAGAAGGAAATCCATTTAATCAATTAATACCAAACTTACCCTCCGTATATATTAGTGAAGTTATCATAAGTTATTTCCTTTTATTAGATTAGATCTGAAAAGATGGCGGTCTCTCTTCTCTCTCCATTCTTCTGCCATCACCATCGCTGCAACTACCACCAATTCCGCGTGCCGCCAACAGATTGATCACCCTAGAAAAGAACTTAAAACCAAATCAAAACTTTAGTTTTAGGTTTTGCTTTCTCTTATTTTTCAACGAGTTCTGTGAATCAATGAAGAAAAATCGATAAAATCATCAACGACAACTGAAAACAAATATTCATTAAAAATGAATCGAAAGGGAAATCTAATCTCTCTATATTGTTCTAGCTCAATCAATTAACTTATCCATCTTGAGTAGGAATTCAAAAAAAGAAAAATTATTAATACTGATAACCTAATAGCTTCGGGTTCTTCTCGATTCTCTCTTCTAATTCATAAATAAAGTTTAGATTTACATTAGTTTCATATTAATTTTGCTTTTGAGATAAATTTTTTGAAAAACTTCACCAAAATTTTTTCTAGGGTTCTTGAGTGAAATTCGAGTTAACTCTCAATATATAACTCCGATCGAAAATTTAAAAGCATAATTGAACTCAACTTACCTTAATCTCTATTATCCGTTGAATCGATATGAATTTCTTTAACTTTAATTTTTGATCTCATTCACTTTTATATTTGTTCAATGAGACTTGGTTTAGTTGTTTGGAATACGGTAGATGAAATATGAATGATACAAGATATGAACTATGTCGCTAATTGAAAGTTTTGACTGTTAATCGCAGGCAATGTAGCAACTATGTAGTAGCTTTTGCTTCCAACACCTATTTCAGTCCTCTTGCGGTGGTTAGGAACTATGTCAGTAGCTTGATTTGAAAGTGCTCAATAATTAAATGTATTTGAACTGTAAGGCAGTCTCAATTCCATCCGAGGATAGGGTGTAAATTTTACCAGGTGGCCCAAGGCCCAATACAATCCGTCCTTATCCATGGAGTCCCACGGGTATCCATGTCCCGTTACGGGATGGCCCGACCTAGCCCGTTTAAATAAATGGGAGGGCAAAGGCCAGGAGTTAATTTCCTTGCCCGACCCTATACCCGCCCTATTATCCCGTCAATACTACCCATCTTAGTTTTCCGGTAATACTATCTATTTACTTGGTCTAATTGCTCATTTAAAATTTTCATCATATGTGAAAAATATAATTTATAAAATTATAACATACTGAATAACCAAACAAATCATATATTCTTTCGATAAAAATATTTTATTTTACTAAATACACTGAAAAAATATACGATTTCCTTTTAACATGATTCAATCTTGAGAAAATTTAATTATTATTTTATATTATAATTGCATAATTTTTTTCTTTTTAAATTAAAATATTTTTAATATATATTTAAGGCCCATCCGGCCCTACCCGCCTAAGCCCAAATTATTAAATAGGCTTGGGCAGGCCATGAGGATTTTTTTTGGGTGCAAATCCCAGCCCGCCCGACCCTTTTGATTTAACGAGCAAAAGATTATTCTGCCCGATCCGTCCTTGCCCATTTAATTAATGGGTCGGGCTACCAGGCCCGACTCAATTTACACCCCTATCCGAGGAAGAGAAAAAGAGCCATACAGGTAAATTCTTCCACCTGTATTTTTTATCAGCCATACCATTTGTTTGGAGTATCATCACGTTACTTATTACAAGGTTCAACAAAATTTTTGTATCTTACAACCCTAATCTAGATATAAATATGCATTCATGGTTATTTAGTAGTGCTACTAAACAAACATTCGCACAATCATATGCGACGATAATAATCAGTAGAACAAGAACGATAATGATTTGATTAAGATAATGAAACTAATATATTATAATTTAGTAACATGCTTTTGATATCCGACTACATCCTTAACCAATATAAAAGGTTTAGATGCTCATGGTTTTCTCAAATCCATGAAAAATATTGAATGAAGCAAGTAAAGCAGACCCTAGAGATCGTGATAATCAATCGCAACTCCAAACTCTATCTCCTTGTTCTCCTTGTTGCTATAAAGTCTCCCCCTTCTTGTTGTGCAAATGATATATATATATATATATATATATATATATATATATATGATCTAGGAAGTCTTCTTATATAGGAAACCAAGTATAGGAGTACCAGTGCTCAAATCTCAGTCATACTAGGCTTTGGAAAATCGGTGAAATTTAAAAATAACATAAAAACCCGTCAAAAATACCTAGGTCACGTAACTTTCTCGGCCACCAGAGTGGTCGAGATTTTTGTATTTCCTCGCCCACATATCCCACCGAGAAAATAATTTTTATGAATTTTGTTTTCTCGGACACCTGATCTTTTGAGAATTATGGCTTTTCTCGGACATTCGACCTTCCGAGAAAATTCAAAGTTTCTGAATTTTGTTTTCTCGGACACTTGACCACCCGAGATACATAAGTTTCCTCGGTTACCATCATGATTGAGAATATTCTGAACTTGTTTTTCTTCCTTTTATCGCAACTCCTTGTAGATGGTGGATTTTTAACAAAGGATAAAATAGTAAAATTGTCTCTACCCAGCAGTAGAATCAAAGAAATAATATAATTTTGTCTATGCTATTGACCCGACATCAAAAGCAGAAAATTTATATTTTATATTCCGCAAAGGAATTAAAATATCGAACGCTCACTACAGGCATCTCACACTGATCCTATACTCTCTCTAAAAGTATACATATGATATTAGAGCCTCATCCGGCTGAGATCTCAATATTCTACATACAACAATAGTACTGTGAAACTCAGTGCTTACTCCTCTGCAATGATAGAGCAACTCCTAGATGAATTAATCATTAGTATAGAACATCATTGTCCTCAAAGTATCACTGGTGCTGATTATAATTCTTTCCCAAATAATCTCTTACTATAAAATAAGCATCTAGAACACCTCTTTGTTCCTGAGTGGATGTTAGTGCTCCTAGATAGATTGCCTACTAGTATAAAACAACCTAATTCCTATTTTTATTCCATGGTTGAATATTTAGAGTGACTTTACATCAATATTCAAACTTTAATTGAATAATATTGATTGATCATAACACATAACAACCTACGCACAGATGCACTAAGTCGAAATATCACATCTTCCTGTAGGCACTAAGTCGCCGTCGCGTCAAATGCAAAGCTAAAACTCCAATAATGATTGGTCAAGCTTAAACAATACACAATTTCAATATTGGTCGCATTAAAATCCCAATATTGGTTGAGATACAGCGAAACCCTAATATTGGTTTCTGACACATCGTCATATCACCTTATAAAAACGTGACAATGAGTGTGAAATGGGGAAAAATGTTCCAAACAACATATGTTTTCCTATTTGTACACACAACAGACTAAAAGGGCATCTTATTCCGAGTAACGGGGTAAGAGATACAATCTAAAACCTAGATGAATTACAAGCTGAAAACTGTCAGAATTTCATCTGGAGGGTTAATGTTATCTCCGTTTTGGAAACCAAAACGAGCTCAAAACCTAAATCCTTCAGCGTGAGGAATAAAAAAACGGACATCGTATGGAGAATCTATAACGTTTTTACTAAAGGATGTCATTCTAAAATTTTCATAAAAAAACTAACACCCATGGGTGTAAATAACAATAATGCTCTTCAAAGCGTAGCTTTAAAGAGCAAATAAGAGAAATAATTAAAATAATAAGAAAATTAGGGAGATTTTGGGACCGACGCCAACCGTCCGGTCTCCCTTGGCCGGTCCCCATCCCATATTTTCTCCAAAACTTTATTATTCCATTTTATTTTAGGGTTTCCTCTTTCTATTGAAACTCTTATGCTCTTTTTACCAAATCCTAAACTCTCTTGCTTCAAAGACCATAGCTCTGCAGAGCTATATAGGGACGACATGGTACACGAAGCATAATCCTACTGACTACCAAATTCGTGCTTAATCCATAATTGGACCTACCTTTGACCGTACCCACCACCTTGGTCGGTCCTCTTTCTCTAGGATTCTCCCTCTTCTCAAGTTGGTCTCTCCACTACTCACTAATCTACCATTGGTCTGTCTGCCATTGGTTCATCTGGCATTGGTTCATCTGCCATATTAAGGTTTAATTTAATTGGTCTCGCTACCAATATTTAAAATAACCTCAATTTTTTCTTACTCTGACGAAACTAAATATTATACAATTGCTAGCACTCACTCGATTTGGTGCTTGCACGACCTAGTGCTCGCGTGACTTAAGGCTCGAATGAAAAGCATCATTCGAGTATCATTGCTCCTCAGTTGTCATGATGATATGGCACAATTACCAATGTAACATCAATTAGACTCTCTACGTCTAGATCCATCAAGCATCACTGCTTGTTTCAACATACGACTTATGCTTCATCTATCAATGAATCAACATGCTAGACTCATAAATATGCTAAGACTAGCAGTCTAGCTAGGTCAACGACTGGATGATTAATATACGTCTACAAAGTATACTTAATCATGCTCGAGTCATCAATTATGTCACATGGGGGGATATTCACTAGGGTTTTGGTCTGGCGGCCTACAACATGTGCGGTGTAACGATACACCCACGACGAGAAAATATAAAAGTCGTGTCGACAATTGAAGAAATAAAGGGAAATAGTGGTTGCACGACTGCCAAGTCCCACTCATACTACAGGGTCGGTTTTCACCATGATTTCCAATTCTCCACTCTTCCACTTCTCTACAATTGTCACCACTTACGAGATCAATGTGTCAACTTCTTCTGCTATAAATAGGTTCTTTAACCTATCGACAAAGGACAAAAGTTTCATCTCATAAGAACTCAAAGGATCACAGAGCTATCATTCGTCTTTACAATAGTTCAAACACATACCATCATTGAAATTCAACCTCATTGATCTCAATACCTTCTCTCCTTCCCACCCTACAGATCAACCCTTCTCATTCCTTTGTGACTGAAACAAAATTAGAACGATCATTTCTTGATTTAGACTGATTTCGTATAGATTGATCTTTCGAATCGTATAAGTACTTATACAATACAAATGTTTGATGTTTAAGCTATTTGGTGTTTAATCGATTTGCTATTCAAGTGATTTCTTCGACTGGCATAGCTTGATCCCTCATGGATCTAACTAACATTACCCTTTCTTCACCATTTCCATTTTTACCCTCAAATCGTTTTCATCCACAAATATTTTTGCGACCACAGTGGGAGATTAATCTCTCAGTTTCAAAGTCAATTCTTTAAGTTTCTCATTTTTTTTTTCAATTTCAAGATGGTATCTTAGGTCGGGTTCTGTAACCACTTCTAACGTGAATTCAGCCAATATTAGTAATGGTGGTACTCCTGGTAACAATCATTTTATACCAACGCTGACAATATTACTCCTCCTCCATCTGAGAAGCACACTGAAGAAGTAATGGATGAGCAAACTCCTCCTACCATAGTCGATTTAATGCAGACATAGGAAACCCTTGCCAGGACTCAAACAGAGATGACTACAACACAAAAGGAGTTTTTTTACCTTCCTCAAGGTTCTTACCAAGAAATTGACGCCAGCAGAACAGACTAGAAACACTTCCGAAGCAACTGCTGATGCCAATACCTCAAGGGGTCATGTTCAAGACGACGATGAATTTCGCGTTCTCGCTGATTGCCAACAATCCAACTTCGTAACTCGTGAAAATTTGGAGTGACTTCTCCAAAGTAGCAGAAAGAGAATTTGTATTCTATTCATCAATATAAACCCCCTTATCCCTCTGAAATACAGAGGATCCCTCTTCCCATGGGATATTCATCCCCTTCATTCTCACTTTGTGATGGAACTGGGAATGCTCGTGAACACGTTTCACGATTCTTGGAATCACTAGGCGAATATAAATATAATACTCCGCCTCAGAGAGTTTTCCAAGTCTCTTACTGGAAGAGCATACACTTGGTACAATAACATGACTCCCAACGATATCGCTAACAGGTTTGAGATGGTCAATGCCTTCTATAGGAAATACTCTTTGTGTCTGAACAAGTCACATTATCAGACTTGGGAAAGATGTTTCAGCGATCGAATGAACATCCTAATGATTATGGGAAGTGGTTCAGGGTCCAAGCACTAGATTGCCATGATCTGAATGTCAGTGAGCTTCAATTGGTGGAACTCTGCATCAATGGTATGATACCAGTCTATCGTGCTCTTCTGGAGAATCTTCCCTTTCAAACATTTTCTGAGTTACATGAAGCTGCTAAGCGATCAGCTACGACTGCACCTGCTCTGCTAAAAAGGACAAGGCCTACCAAGAGCGAAGAACCACGTGAGACCCGTAGGAATAGACACCTAACTCTTAATTCGTACAATACTCAACCATCTATGAGTACCATGACTGAAGGAGGTAAGAGAAAAGCTCCAATGCCAGAGCAACGACCGAAGCGTACAACACCAGCTCCGGTCCTAACTCCCGCCTCACCAGCAGCTCGACCACCTCGGAGGGCCAACCAAGCTGCTGCTGCTCCACTACCGGATCAACGCCAACCTCAACAGTACCCAAGAGAAGCTCCATCAGCCACATAATGACATAACTTGATCCCTCATTGCTCTGACTGACATTATCCCTTCTTCACAATTTCCATTTTTACCCTCAAATCGTTTTTACCCACAAACACTCCTTCGCACGACTTGGTCTTGGGTCCTTAGGCACTTATATGACTTCTCCCCGTTGATACTTTTAGAGCTCTTTCCATTGATTTCAGATGGTTCAACTATAAAGACAAATAAAATAGAAAATAAGAGTAATAGAAGGTAATTCACACAAAATCTAACAAATAACTGCAAGAAAACGATACTAAAAATATGTAAATTATGCATTTAATAGTATCCCACTTGGCGTGAATTTAAGTCTCAAATTAGTTTATCCGGAAAGTAAAATTAAAACCTCATCCCTAAAACTAATTAAGTATATAGTTACCAGGCTACCAACATCTAGACCGTACATGGTATGGTTTTAGACCAAACCAGAATCAAAACCAAAAATAATAGTTTCTAAGTATATGAAGCTATACCAAACCGTCCATAAAATGGTTTGATTTAAAACCGAACTGAGACGGTTGGTGTAAATCCATTAATAATAAAAAATAATTTGTTTTTGCCGATTTTAAGTATTCAAAACAATTCAATTTTCCAAGAGTAAACTCGTCATAACAATACTCTAAACAATTCTTAGACCTGTATGAACCATCAAACGACGATTTCGAACAAAGGTGGCGTTGTTATTTGGTGTACAAATAGAACAAACATGATGAGGAAGAGAGGGTGTTGTAGGATTAATTAGACAAGGCCAAGATATAAAAACCATAAATCAAATTATATAACGGCTTACGTAAAACAACTATTTTCGGTTTGGTTTAAGGGTTCACCAGAATTAAATTAACACCTAACTGTTTTTACAATACTAAAATCATCCCAAAGTATTAGATCAAGGGTTCGGTTCATGGTCAATTAGTTTGGTTCGGGATGTTTCATCTGTTCACGGTTTGCGATGACTTTTTGTACAGCCTTAACCAGCATTGTACTTTTTGTCATGAGTTTACAAGTTGTGGAAAATAAGGAGTCGTAAAGAGTTAGGCCAGGAGATCTACAAGTAGACAGACGTATTCGTTTGCATCATATCCGTATGGGAAAGAAGGTAGAGAATATCCTTCATACGTTTATTAGCCACTTCACTTGGCTCAGGTGTGACTTACCGTTCCTTCTCACAATAAAAGTGAGATGGATGGAACAAGTTGAGAGATTGGGTTCTTTCTGAAAAGTTAGTAATAGTACCCCACCACCTCTTTGAAGGAAAAGATTCATTCAAAATTCCACATCTAATCTAAGAATAAGTCTTGTCCATTGCAGAACTCAAACGCTAGTGAGTGACATTACGTCTCCTTAGAGTCACTTTTTGGTACTGACCATCCAGTAAATTATGAGCCAACTCAGATACAATTTTAAGCCTTTGAAAATTGATATGATTAAAATAAGTTGGTCCGATAGATCTTAATATTTTAGGATTTTCTAACTAAAAAAAGGAAAAAAAATTCTTCACATTTGCTTGTGTTGGTCAATCGAAAGAAGTTCATTGCTTTCAAATGAGAAGATTTTTAAACTTGGCAAAGGCATACGACAAGGAGACTCCTTTTTCCTATTGGTTGTCAAATTTTCTCCGATTTGATGAAGCATACGGAACCGGAACCAGGGGCGGAACTAGGTTTATAATATAGGGTGTAAAATGGACTTAAAAGATAAAAAAGAAAACAAAATTATTTAAAATTGGGCTTGGAGTAAGATGTCTATTGAGGAGTGTTCTTCGCAACAAATGTTGATGGAGAACGATCACAAAAACGACATTAACTAGGAGTTTTAGTTCCCTATGTCGGATGCCCTGTGAAAAGGTTGGGAGATTTGGCCAATAAAATGATAGCTTAATGTCACAAGGGTGCACCACATAGCTCAACAAATGACTAACTCACCCTTGTGCACCATCATGGTTAGCCCATTTGGCTAATTGACTAGCCTCCATTCTAGAATCTTCTCTATTTTGTCCTTTTCTTAGAATACTCTAGAATGGTGTAGATATTTGTGGATAAGAGTAGAATAATCTAGAAGTAGATCTTAGTCATACACTTGTATAGATCTTAGATAAAATCTCTAGAACATTCTTGGCTCCCAACTAGTATAAATAGGGATGCCATTCTCATTTGTAATCATCCAACAATCCAAATAAGAGAGCAATACACACTTAATTCTCTCATTCAATCATTCTCTCTTGTTCTTGAGCGTTCTTGAGTTTCTTGTGAGTTTTGATCTTGAGTAGTTACACAAAATTGTGTAAACTTTGTTTGGGAGGCTTACTTATCTAGTAATGGAATTTTAGACAAGTGCCGCACGGAGTAAAAATCGAGGCGAAGGACCGACCCCGTGACAACTGGTATCAGAGCTAAGTTCATACTACTCTCGGTAAGATCTCTCACCATGTCTTCAAATGATGCAAATGTTGTTATCACTAACAATAATGAAAAGGTTGAGAAGACAAAGAAACAACAACGGGATAAGTCAGTGGGCCCCCGTTTGGAATCTCGTGTTGGATCACTGGAAGAAAAGGTAGAAAAGTTGAACCTGGATTTAGGGGAATCCATGGAGCAACAAGACGATTTGGAGAAATCGATGGAGGTCAGGTTGACACTGCGACCATGTACCTGACAAAAGATGCACTGTTGTGGTGGAGGAGAAAATATGCAGAAATTGAGAGGGGAACCTGTTCCATCACAACTTGGGCAGAATTCAAGAGGGAAGTTAAAGCCATGTTCTATCCAGAAAATGTTGAACACAAAGCCCGGGACAGACTTCAAAGTTTAAAGTGTTCAGGTACAATTTCTGAATATGTCAAACAGTTTAATTCAATTATGTTAGACATATTGACAATGGAAGATGAGGACCGCTTCTACCACTTTAATCGTGGATTACCTCGTTGGGCTTCTTTGGAACTTCAACGAAGAGGTGTTACTGACTTGTCCACCGCTTTAAGCACCGTTGAGAAACTTGATGACTTCTCAAATAAACCTGAACAACTTGCCAAGGATAAGTCATCCAAGCCATTTCAAGAAGAAAAATGTGGGGGAGACAAGAGTTATCATGATAAGCCACAGTCGAGCCGTGAAGGGTCCAAGCCGAACAATGGGTGGAAAGGAAAGCAAGATAACCGTGCGAAGAAATGCTTCATTTGTAGAGGTGAACATCTTGCTTACAGTTGCCCTAAGAGAAACGTGCTCAACTCCTTGATTGCGGAACAAGAGGAGAAGACCGAGGACCCACACTTGGGAGCCATTCGGTTAAGCGCAATCAAAAGAATACCCAAAGAACAACAACCAGCACCAAGGAAAAGTGCAAGCAAGGGACTTATGTACGTGGACATAGGTCTAAACGAGCAGAAGACCAAGGCAATGTTCGACTCAGGCGCAACACACAACTTTATCTCTAAAGGAGAGGCCGAAAGGTTGAAGTTGAAGGTCGAGGAAGACTCGAGCACAATAAAAGAAGTAAACTCAGCAGGCATACCGGTTCAGGGAGCGGCCAAGGGGTTCGACATGAAGGTTGGTGCTTGGAGAGGAATTACTGACTTTATGGTGGTAAAGATGGACGATTTCAGAGTTATCCTTGGGATGGAATTCTTGGATCGTGCCAAAGTTGCGGTAGTGCCCTGCCTAGGAGTAGTTAGCATCAGTGACGAGAAGTCCCCTTGCGTGATCCCAGCCATCCGGACCAAGGAGACTTGCTCAAGCACATTATCGGCCCTACAACTGGAGAGAGGAGTTCAGAAGGGAGAACCAACCGTTGTAGCAGCCATCATGGAGGAAAGCAAAGAACGGGACGAGGTTGTTCCGTTGGAGCTGCAAAAGGCTTTGCAAGAGTACCAGGACGTGATGCCAACCGAGTTTCCCAAGCAACTACCACATAAGAGGGAGGTGGATCATCAGATCGAGTTGGAACCTGGAGCAAAGCCGCCCACCATGGAACCATCTGGCCATAGTTCATTGGAGTTGGCCACAGGACAACAACCTCTAATGCCACACACATTCGCTGGAGGATATAGAGGAAAGTGCCATGCCGCTTTTCAGATCACTAAGGAGTTGAATGAGAAGCATGACTTGGCCAAAGCATACTTGGAGAAAGCCTCTCAACGTATGAAGAAATGGGCGGACGAGAAAAGGAGACCCGTATCTTTCGAAGAAGACAACTTAGTCACGCAGAAGTTGAACCCACAACAGTTCAAAGCTTTTCGGAAGGTACATAAGGGACTCATTCGGCGGTATGAGGGACCATTTCGCATCGTCAAGAAAGTCGGGAAGGCGCCCTATAGATTGGAGCTTCCTAGCCACATGAAGATCCATCCCGTCTTTCATGTTAGCTGCTTGAAGCCATATTATGCAGATCAAAATGATGAGTCTAGAGGAGTGACCAAGAGGGCTCCGTTCAACATGATTACCTCTCTAGACAAGCAGGTTTCAACTATTGAGTCACACAGGCGTGTCTCAAGAGCAGGCCGAGTACAAGGAATATCTTGTTCGATGGAAGGATCAACCAGACAGTGAAGCCAATTGGGAACATGAAGACCTACTTTGGCAACAAAAAGATCTCATCGACAAGTACAACGCGACGAGGACGTCTGCGAATTCGGGTGGGGGAGAATGTCACAAGGGTGAACCACATAGCTCAACAAATGACTAACTCACCCTTGTGCACCATCATGGCTAGCCCATTTGGCTAATTGGCTAGCCTCCATTCTAGAATCTTGTCTATTTTGTCCTTTTCTCAGAATACTCTAGAATGGTGTAGATATTTGTGGATAAGAGTAGAATAATCTAGAAGTAGATCTTAGCCATACACTTGTATAGATCTTAGATAAATCTCTAGAACATTCTTGGCTCCCAACTAGTATAAATAGGGATGCCATTCTCATTTTTAATCATCCAACAATCCAAGTAAGAGAGCAATACACATTTAATTATCTCATTCAATCATTCTCTCATTCAATCATTCTCTCATTCAATCATTCTCTCTTGTTCTTGAGTGTTCTTGAGCGTTCTTGAGTTTCTTGTGAGTTTTGATCTTGAGTAGTTACACAAAGTTGTGTTAAACTTTGTTTGGGAGGCTTACTTATCTAGTAACGGAATTCTAGACAAGTGCCGCACGGAGTAAAGTCGAGGCGAAGGACCGACCCCGTGACATTAAGCTAGCTCTGTTTCTGTACGAAACCACGACGAAACATCATAGACTTTTAACTGGCTTAAGGAGAAATATCAATTGGATTAATTGATGTTTGGTATTTGGGTTTTGTCAAATATTCATGTTTGGTCTAATTTTTGTCCAACTTAGAGTTTGGTACCTGGAAAAAATGTTGATTGTCTTTGACCGTCAGTGACAAAAATTTAATTAATTTTATGTTATAAATAATATAAAATTACAAGTATACCCTTGAAATGGCTTACGATCGAACGACTCTAACGAAACCATCTAGCTAACGGTAAGAGATTATTAACATTTAACCATAATTATCTATTCTCTTCAGCCTCCTATTTCTCTGTTCTCTTCCGACCCTAAGTATTCATATTAGATCACTTTTTATGGATGGTTACTACGTGTCCAGGAAGAACTCCCATCATGCCAGTTGTTGTTAGTATCATTACCTGGTATGAGATCACGTTTTCATAGAAAGAAGAAAATTAAGTTCTTAGAAGTCTGAGATGGAACTGAAGTTGAAGAGGGTTCGAGTTGCTTTGGTTCGAGAGAGAATGAGAATATGCTGGTTATGGCAGCAAGATTTTTGGCCGGAAGTTGAGAGTTGATAGATTCTGTGGCTGTGAAATAGATAATGGTGTTCGCTGGTGGTTTGGATATCATTGATTTTCTGAACAAAGAATGGAGTGTTGGTGTTGAATGATGCTGGGTTTTTGTGAATTAGATCTGTGGATGTAATGAAGATGGAGCTGTTTACATGAAATGAATTCAAGGGTTCGATTGTTCCTGATGGTTAATAGATTGCAGGAAGTGGTGGCTGATTTGGTTGTATTAGGGATTTATAGCAGCATAAGATGATTTTTGGGTTGAGATCCGAGAAACAACTCATGGAAGATTGATGGCTGTGTTGAGGGTATGATTTGTGGTTGTCACTGTTGAGTTCGAAGAACAGATGGGTTTGTGTTATAGAAGGTGTTGCTGCTGCTATTGTTACTACTGTTGATGCAGTAGTGATACAAAGACATGGTGGTGGTGGTGGTGGAGGTGACATGGACGATGACAAATAAGTTGGGTTTCCAAGACATAATATTTTTCATCAATATTAGTAAAGTGCAAGGGTATAACAATAATCATGTACAATAATTTGATTTTATATTTTGTTTTTAATAATTAGTAAACAGAAGTCAAACGTTAACAAAGTTAATGTGGGTCAACGTCATTTCCAAATACCAAAATCTAAATTGGAAAAAAATTAGACCAAACATTAATATTGGATAAAATGTGAGTATCAAACGTCAATTAACCCATATCAATTTCTCATCTGCAATATGCATATGATACATTTATAATGTTAAATGATAATAAAAAAGATGTGAAAAAAATTACGTGTCATTTTTTTTTTTTTTGGAAGCATGAGCCATGCCATTCTCATTGTGTATGAAATGTTATCAAGGGTAAAGGTCAACCTCAAGAATAGTTCAGTTACTTCAACTAGAGGTGATGTCAGGGTGGAAGCTTTGGCCCTAGAGTTGGAATGCAGGACTCCAAAATTACACATATAAGCATGCTAATAGGGGCTACATACGCTGGTGTCACTGGAATACAGTGGTAAAATCAGTGAACGATGATATCACTGATCTAAATTCGAAACTCGTTAAAAAGAAAACGCTACACAAAGAAACACCATCGTGATTTTTTTTGCTCACAGTGATTCCTTGTAAAATATAAATTTGGCATCCATTGAGTGTCTGATCCACACCTTGCTCAGCTAATTTTTTGGCATTTTGGTGGACATATTGTTGTGTCTGCAACACTAAAAATACTAAAACAGAAGATGTTAATGTTAAAATAAAATCTCTGAATTGAAACACTGATTTGCACACATAGGACATAGTCACCTGCTCAGCAAATTGTCCTTAACACAATAGTCCGCGGGTACTCCTCAAGAATGAGAGATGTTATACCCCCACAACGGAGATGTGTCTAGGATAGAACTGCCCGTTATGATTTGTATAAGCACAATACAAATCACTCACTCAACGAACTCAACAACAATAGAAGAAGGAACAAGCAAAGTGCATAACAAAGCAAGAAGAGAGGAAAATAGCTAGGGATAGTAGCCTGCTCTGGGATAAGTTGAAATGAAGAAGTCGATTTTGTTTTATAGGCAGAGAGAAGAGAATAACTGTAATGGCAATTAAATGAGAATCAATTCCGTGCATGGAGCACGGATATAAATTGTAAAACGGAATTAAAACAGGCAAATTTATATCCATTCAAATTCAACCTATACTGCCAACAAAAAATTTTAGTAAGTAAAATATATTCCGCCGGGTCAGATGCCCCCCAATTAAGACAATTTATTTTTATATTTAAATTCATTTGGAAAATATATCAAAAGAATTTTGTCCAAAAAAAAAAGTCTTGGTTGACCCACACCCACACCCGAGCCTGGCCCGCGTGCTTCGCTGCGAAGCACCGCCCGTGTGTGAAATGTGTGATTGCACCAACTAGCCCATTGCCTAAGTCCTCTCCCTCATACAAAAGTGTGTTGACCCAAAAGGCCACTTTTAGATACAAATTTCTTAGTAATATGGAGATGCAACATCTTTAGCATCTCCTATGTGGGACTAAAGATTTCATTTACAAATAGTAAAAATGAACTAGTGACCTTAGTTACCCCTTGATCCTAAATTTCAATTAATCCAAGACCAAAAACAAACCACATAAAATTATTTTCTCCCAACACATATTAGGCTTACATACTTTTCTCCATGTAATTTCAAGAAAATAGATCTCTATTGAAATTTGACGATTTCCAAATTCAATGCTACTGCCTTTTTCAAATTTACAAGAAAAGTTTTCCAATAAAATGGGTTCAAGCAGTCTTTAAGAAACTTAACAACAACAAGCCAAAAAATCTCTGTTTTTCTCTGGAATTAAAGTATCAACCTACAAATAAATATACTCCACTAAGAGAGAACGAAGAACTCTTTTACAGAATTCAAATATTTTGTTACTCTCTGGAATTAAAGTCTACCTTTCTTTCCTCTTCTACACTATTTGTTTTTTTAATGGCAAGAATTCAAATATTTTCTTCTTTTACAGAAAAACTTCATGTTCTCTCTTCACATTCTTTTTCTTCTTTCACAAAACCCTACTATTTTCCTGTTAATTGCAAAACCAATATCTCCAAACCCCTCAAATTTCAATCTAATATTTCCTGTGATTACAAACCCACTTTAAATTCTGCTTCCTCAGATAAGAATTTCAATGAAATTGATGACAAACTTAGAGAAGAATGTGGTGTTGTAGGTATCTATGGTGACCCAGAAGCTTCACGACTCTGTTACTTGGTTCTCCATGCACTTCAACACCGTGGTCAAGAAGGTGCAGGAATCGTTACAGTTGATGAAAATATTCTGAAATCAGTCACTGGTCTTGGTTTAGTTTCTGAAGTTTTTAATGAATCAAAACTTAATCAACTTCATGGGAATCTATCGATCGGTCATGTCCGTTATTCTACGTCAGGTTCTTCATCAGTGCTAAAAAATATTCAACCATTTGTTGCTAGTTATAGATTTGGTTCAGTTGGCATTGCCCATAATGGAAATTTAGTTAATTATAATTTACTTAGAAATTTTCTTGAAGAAAAAGGTTCAATTTTTAATACTACTTCTGATACTGAAGTTATTCTTCATTTGATTGCTAAATCAAAAGCTAGACCTTTTATACTTAGAATTATCGATACGTGCGAAAAAATCCAAGGAGCTTATTCAATGGTGTTTATAACAGAAGATAAATTAGTCGCTGTTCGCGATCCTTATGGTTTTCGGCCGTTAGTTATGGGTAGAAGAAGTAATGGTGCTTATGTTTTTGCTTCTGAAACTTGTGCATTAGATTTGGTTGATGCGACTTTCGAAAGAGAAGTATATCATGGAGAAGTGATTGTTGTTGAGAAAGATTTAAGTATACAGTCGTTTTGCTTAATGCCTCATAGAGATCGGAAAGCTTGTGTGTTCGAACATATTTATTTTTCGCTGCCGAATTCGGTTGTTTTTGGTCTTTCGGTTTATCAAGCCAGAAGAGAATTCGGTGAGATTTTGGCAATGGAAAGTCCTGCTGAATGCGATTTTGTGATAGCAGTACCTGACTCCGGTGTTGTTGCTGCGCTCGGGTATGCATCAGAAGCTGGGAAATCATTTGAACAAGGTTTGATAAGATCGCATTATGTTGGAAGAACTTTTATTGAACCAACTCAAGGAATCAGAGATTTCGCTGTTAAGTTAAAACTAGCTCCAGTAAAGGCAGTAATTGAAGGTAGAAAAGTTGTTGTTGTGGATGATTCAATTGTTAGAGGAACTACTTCCAAAAAAATTGTTAGGCTATTGAAAGAAGCTGGAGCTAAAGAAGTCCATATGAGAATTGCTAGTCCAACAATGAAATTTCCTTGCTATTACGGTGTCGATATTCCGGATTCAAGCAAGTTGATATCGAATCAATTAAGTATTGAAGAACTTCGTGTATCTATTGGTGCTGATTCACTGGCTTTTCTTCCCTTAGAGAAGTTAAAGAATGTGATGGGAGATGGATATTGTTATGCTTGTTTTGATGGAAAATATCCTGTTTTACCACAACCCATTGAATGGGATTACTAGCTCAAAGGGAAGAACCGAAGAAGACAATACTAGTGGATAGATAAGAAGATAGAGACTGTGAGGATTGATTCATCACCTAAATATATTGAACTGATTGTCTTTTCTTTGCTTTGGCCCGTGCAGGGTTTCGAACCTGCGACCTTTACAGAAAAGATGTTGTTATGATTTATACGGTAATTTTTATTGCACAACACGTGCTTTTTAACCACCTATTGCAACGGACACCGGCTAAAGGCAGCCGCTTACGTACACGAAAGAAATGCCCAGGGGAAAAAGTCAGAGCCGATCTTGCTTCTAAAAAGACAGTGTGGGAACTTGTCCCCAATTATTTCATAACAACAATAAAAGTGTTAAATATAACACAAAAAGCACTCAAAAGATTGAACAAAAGAGAACACTAACAGTTTTAGAATTGCTTACTTGTTTATTGAAATTTTAACTGGCTTTTATAAAGCCTTACAGACAACTATGAAAGCAAAAATTAACCATGTTTATAGCCTAGAGACTTGGTAACAAACTATGACCTACTCAAATGCAACAACTACTCAAACTGCCCTGAAGAATCGGGCTACAGGGTCCGATTTCTTCATTTCCTCCCTTAAACTAGACTGTCTAAACAAACCAGTTTATCATAGGTGCATCGCAAACTCCAAGCTGCTCTCTCATTCTTTGAAAAGACTCCAGTTTCAGTGGCTTGGTGAACACATCAGCCACCTGATCATGTGTACCACAATGTCTCAAATTCACAACTCCATCATTGGCAAGGTTACGAACAAAATGAAATCGCACCTGTATATGTTTGCTTCTGCCATGTAAGACTGGATTCATATCTAGCTTAATGGTTGAACTATTGTCACAAAAAATGACTGTGATTGCATTCCCTTCATACCCCAACTTCTCCAGCACCCTCTTCATCCCTACTGCTTGGGTTGAACATGCATTAGCAGCCACATACTCTGCCTCTGTTTTGCTTAAAACAACGATCGACTTCTTGCTGAGGACCAAGCTACTGCAGCTGAGATTAAGAGAAAAGAATAGCCTGAGGTGCTTTTCCTATCGTCCACATCACCAGCATAATCACTATCAGTGAACCCAATCAACTTCCTATTTCCATCCTTCTTATACAACAGTCCAAAAGCAGAACTTCCTTGTAGATAACGTAAAATTCGTTTGGCAGCCAAGAGATGAAGCTCCGTTGGTTTCGACAAGTATCGACTGATCAAATTGACTGCAGACATAATATCCGGTCTTGTGGCTGTCAGATACATCATGCTACCGACCAATTTTCTGCAAGAATGACCATCTACCTCCACTCCATTATCATCGCGAGAAACTTTGAAACGGGGCAGCTTGGATTTTGAACAGAGTTACAATGTTCCATGCCAAACTTCTTTAGAACTTCCAGCACATATTTCCTTTGGTGAATAAAAATTCCTTCACTGAGCTGCAAAACTTCTATCCCTAGAAAGAACCTCATTTTACCAAGATCCTTCATGTCAAATTCATTCATCATCGATTGCTTAAACTCAACGACCATATTCTCATGATCTCCAGCATAAATCAAGTCATCAACATAAAGACTAATAACCAAAAGTTTACCTTGTTTGTTGACCTTGGTGAAGAGTGTTTGTTCACTTTCACACTTCTCAAAGCCTTCATTCAAAAAATAAGCTTCAATGCGGCTGAACCATGCTCTCGGCGCCTTCTTGAGCCCATATAATGCTTTATTGAGCTTATAGACTTTGTGCATTGCAGTTTTCACTTCATAACCTTTTGGTTGATCGACATAAACATCTTCAGTCAAGTTGCCATGAAGAAATGCTGATTTAACATCAAGTTGATAAACAGACCATCCTCTTTGTGCAGCTAAAGCAAGAAACATTCGAACAGTATCCATACGGGATACAGGTGCATATACTTCTTCATAGTCAATGCCATTCTTCTGTGCGTAGCCTTTGGCAACCAAGCGGGATTTGTATCTTTCGACCTCACCGTGTTCATTGACCTTCGTCTTGTAAACCCATTTAACCCCAATCCTTCTAGCACCTGCAGGCAGCTCCGTCAAGTACCATGTATTATTTTTCTAAATGGCGTTTATCTCCAAATCCATAGCCTCTTTCCATTTTGCATCAACCACTGCTTCCTCATAGGTCGTTGGATCAGTAGTGGCAAGAAGTGCCCAATTTGCGACAACATCTTCATCAGAAAACTCTTCACCTGAGACATAGTCCTCCATCCATCCAGTGGTTCTTATGATTCTTGAGCTCGTTCTCACACTTCAAAGGGCCAGAAGTTCCCTGGTTCATAAGATTGTGTGCAACCTCATCATCATTGCTTCTTGCATTTTCATCTTCTGACTCATTTAGAGTATGCATCTCTTCATCGTCACCCCACATCAAATCAAGAGCAATATTTTCTACAAAACTGTCATCCTAGTTACATTTCTTATCTTCCTCAAAGACAACATCCCGACTAATTACTACCTTCTTTAAAATAAGATCATAAAAAGTCGGTAGGCCTTTGATTCTTCACTCACTCCCAACAGAACACAGCTCCGGCTTTTGTCTTCCAGTTTTGTTCTTCGTGCATCCGGAACATGAGCATGTGCAACACTGCCAAAACCCTGAAATGAGCTACTGAAGGTTTAACCCCACCCCACACCTCTTCCGGTGTCATGTCTGGGACGGATGAAGTGGGACTCCTGTTGAGAACATAGAAACTCCAGTTGACCGCCTCCGGCCAAAAATTCTTGGGGACACCTTTCTATGACAACAAACTCCTCACCATGTTCATCACTGTCCGCTTTTTTCTTTCGGCGACACCATTCTGCTGCGGTGTGTATGCTGCAGTCAATTGCCTTTTAATGTCATTTTCTTTACAGAACTTATTAAACTCATTCGAAGTAAATTCCCCACTACAGTACGTTCGAAAGCACTTAATGTCAATACATGTTTCTTTTTCTACACAATTCTTAAATAACTTGAAAGAGGCAAGTGCATCTGACTTATCAATCAAAAAATGTACCCAAGCTTTTCTACTATAATCATCAATAAAAAAAATAAGGTACCTCTTGTGGATGTTTGAAATGGGAGTAACAGGCCCACATATATCAGCATGAATGAGTTCGAGTTTCTGAGAAGCTCTCTATGTACTCTTCTTTGGAAAAGAGTCGCGATGTTGCTTTCCTTTTAAGAAATCAGTACACACAACCTTGGTATCGTTGATCTGAGGCAAACCCTTCACCATTCCTTTATGATGCAATATTTTGATATTTTGGTAAACAAGGTGACCGTACCTCCGGTGCCAAAGATCAGTCATGTCTTTGGTTTCTGTTTGCAAGCACACCTCCTTCTGCAATTGCTTCTCTGCTGGTTGTGACTTGGATAACAATACAAACATTCTATTCGCAGTCATGTGGGTGTCTATAATCAGGCCTCTTGAGGGATGATAAATTCAGCATCTATTGGATTGAATCAGCATATTTAGACCTTTCTCTTGCAACTGACCAATGCTAAGAAGATAATTTTGTAAGTCAGGCACATAGAAGACGTCTGTGACAACATGACTAACTCCCTCAAAAAACAGTCTTACATTCCCTTTACCAACCACATTCATCCTCATATTATTTCCGAGCCTCACTATGTTTGTGAAGCTCTCATCCAAATCACAAAACAAATAGCGATCACCGCACATATGATTACTACAACCAGAATCAAGGAACCATAAAGTATTGTGATTACCTCTGTTCATCTCCACATATGACATAAGCAGCAGTTCCTCTGACTCATTAAACTCCACGTAGTTAGCTTTCTTTTCCCACATTGGACAGTCATATCGATAATGTCCAAGCTGGTGACATTTGTAACACTCAATCATAGTTTTGTCAGATGTCTGTCGGCCTCTTCCTCTGCCCCTTCCTCCTCGAAAGCTTGTTCTTCCACGTCCTCTCGCGTTACTTCCTTCGGCATGAGTGACTTTGAGTGCTTGTTCTTCCCCACTTGAGTTCCTCTGAAATTTCTGCTCATGAACTAACAAAGAGCTTGGCAATTCATCAACTGACAAGCTCTTGATATTCTTCGACTCTTCAATCGATCATACAATATAATTGTTTTCTCATACAAAGAGCGTAATACCTTTTCAACAATCTTTGCATCCTGCAGATCTTCCCCCAAATTGCACATTTTATTTGCAACAATCATCACTCTTGAGAAGTAATCATTGATTGATTCTCCTAACTTCATTTCGAGCACCTCGAAATCTCTTCTGAGTGTCTGCAGCTGCGCATTTCTGACTCTCTCATTCCCTTGATATTTTGTTTTTATCGAATCCCAAATCTGCTTGGCTGTGTCCTTCTGAAGAATGGTTTTCAAAGTAGTCTTGTCTATGGCCTGGAAAAGGTAATTCTTTACCTTTAGATCCTTCAGCTTCATCGCTACAAGATATGCTCTCTGTGCACTATTAAGAACCTCTCCTCTTGCTGGTTCTATGACTCCTGTCTCCACCAACGACCACCATTCCTTCGAGCGAAGCAAATTCTCCATGAGCATAGTCCAATGCTCATAATCATCATCAAGCTTAAGAATACTCAACAACCAATCCTTCCCTGCTTCCATCTACACTCTTTGATGTTTCCTCACTTTTTTTGTGTTTAAACTCAAAAACTTAACAATCAACCAGGCCCCTATGATATTGGCTCTAATACTAGATGTTAAATATAACACAAAGAGCACTCAGAAGATTGAACAAAAGAGAACACTAACAGTTCTAGAATTGCTTACTTGTTTATTGAAACTTCAACTGGCTTTTATAAAGCCTTACAGATAAATATGAAAGAAAAAATTAACCACGTTTATAGCCTAGAGACGTGGTAACAAACTATGACCTACTCAAATGCAACAACTACTCAAACTGCCCTGAAGAATCGGGCTACAAGGTCTGACCTCTTCAAAAAGATATATATTCATCCGATAAGAAGAATTAAAAATATAAGAATCGGAAATTTATAGCCATTTTCTATGCATGAAAATAATAATGCATATAAAAGGTTGTGGGTTCAGTCTTTCTAGACAAGGTTTTAAAATCGTAAATCATTCTTTCTAGACAAGGTTTTAAAATAGTAATTCATGGCAAAACTCATTTTTTTAAATTATGTTGAATTGTGAATATTCATAATTAGTTTTTATTTACATGATAAAAGAAAACACTAATTGAAAAAAACAATTTGTTAAAAATTTATGTTAATTAAATGATTTATATACATGGTATAAAATCGTGCATGAATAAGCAGCTAAGTGGTTTACAACATAGGTTTATACTTTACAGCTTAGGGTTCAATCATATTTTTTGCTACAAAAAGTCATATTTAAGGCCTACCAAAAATCCTCCTTTCTACAAAAATCATACAAAGGGCTGACGTAAGTATTGGGCTAAGGTTTGTTTATAAGGGGATCACTAACTAATATAATGGGCTTGGGGAGGGAGGCGTTTGATTTGGTCAAAAGAAAGAATGATTTTGGGACCAACCCATTTTTTAAGGGACCTTAAATGATTAATCCATTTTCCTTTGACGATAACGGTGTCCTAATATTGGTAATTGATTAAGTTATCTTTTATTTATTTAAATTGTATTATTGTCTTTATAATTATTCATTTATTATTTTATTTTATTATTTGTTATTTATTTTTTTGCTTTTGTTTTTATTTTTATTTTTAAGTTTTAATTTACTTTTTAATTTATAATGAGGTTTGGCTAAATTGATATTTTTTCCAGACAAACCCAAGTTCGGTTTGCTTCTTTTTCCTAACTTTCATTGAGTTAAAAAAATTTCCCTAAGTTTTTTTCCCTAGTCAAACCGTAGTTTGGTTGATTTTTTATTTTTTTTTCTAGTCAAACCTTAATCTGTTCTTCACATATAAAAAACATATTCAGAATCATATATTTTTTCTATCCGAACCTCAATTTATTTTACGTATATGAAAAACATACTGAGGTTCGACTGGTTTTTGTTCTTTTTTATCCGAACCTCAGTTTATTCTTCATATATGAAGAACAAATTGACGTTCATTTACAAAAAAAAAACATTGCCAAACTGAACTCAATAGAAAAAAATAAATAATAAAAAAGAGAAAAAAAGAAAAAAAAGTGAAAAATCAAAATAATAAAATAATACAAATAAGGTCATTTTAGCCATTTACCATAAATATATAGATAAGGGTTTTCGTATTTACTCCATAATGACCTAATTCCAAATTGACAATTAAGAATATTTTGTCGGTTCTTCAAAAACACGAAGAGCAAAATTAAGAACATTTTATGTTTTTTTTTTTCTAAAGATTTTGGAACAAAAAAAAGGGAAAAATGGTAATTTATAAAACCCATAATACATAATAATACTACTTCCATCATAGGAAAAAAATTACTATCATTTTTTCATTTCAGTCGAAAATAGTGATAGTAACAATAACCCTTCGTAGGACGGAGGGAGTACAATTTAATAACATGCATTCAAAGAAAAGAAAATAGATACTGTTTTGATACATTTCCTAGCAAATCCATACTATAAAACATCATGCACACTTCAGGGTAAAAAAAACATTGCCATGTGCGACCTTGTCAGTCGATCTTTAAACGAAAAATGGGACTATTGCCCAAGTTTCCCTAATTTATGGTTCTAGTGGACTTGTAAAAATTAGGGATGGATGAAATGGACACAAAAGAAATTAGACAATTATGTCCCTAACTTTTAGATTTATTTCTTTTTTATCCTTTTTGTCTCCAATTTTAAAAAAAATCACAAAAACACTCATAACTCTCAAAATATATATCCGATTTTAATAAAACTTATATTTTTGGAAAGGATTTTAAATTCTCTTCAAAACAAGATCCATTGTTGATATCGGATTTTTTTTTTCCGAAAGAAAATAGCTAAGATGAAACTGGTTGCATCCTGAATTAAAATAAAATAAAAAAATTTATTCAAAAAATAGCTTGGATGAATCTGGATACATCCTGTTTTAAACTAAGAAAATAAAAATATTCGAATAATAGCTAGGATGAAACTGGTTGCATCATGGTTTAAAATAAAATTGAAAACAATATTCGAATAATAGCTAGGATGGAACTGGTTGCACCCTGGTTTAAAATAAAATTGAAAAAAAATATTCGAAAATAGCAATGATGAATCTGTTGCATCCTAGCTTGGATTTGTTTTTCATCCATGTTTATACTAGTATCATCATGCTCAAAACACTCTAAAAAAATTGGTACAAGGCTCAAAAATGCTTGAGAAGGAAAAAAAAAGCTAAAAATAACAAAACATGAAATCTGCAACTTTTTTTGGTGTTACAAATTAACTGTTACAATAGAGCTGAAGATAAACGTTGCAAAGCTGAAAATAAACGTTGCTGATTGGTTGAAGAAACCGTTGCAGCTGAAAATAAAAGTTGCAAAGCTGAAGAACAATGTTGCTAATGGGTTGAAGAAACCGTTGCATCTGAAGATAAACGTTGCAAAGCTGAAGAACAAGGATGCTAATGGGTTGAAGAAACCGTTGCATTTTCTCTATTCTTCGTCTTCTTCAGCAGCAGAAAAAAATAATTCTGATTCAATTTTTTCGATTTTTTCTTTTAACATGGCGCAGATCATTATTTTATTGTTTTACACATAGTCTGAAACAACACTCATATCCATTAGTTTATTACAGTGGTATATCCACGATGAATTATTGTATTGTTCTGCTTAAATCTAGATGTAACTGTTAGATTGTGATATGTTTTGAGTTTATGGCAGTAATGGGTAATGGTACATAAACCCGAACTGGCATGTTCTACCTCTAGTTTCACATTATGTAACCATTAGTCGAACTTAAAATTTTCATTTGTTGTTGATGGCAACACTGTAAAGCTTTTTTAGGTACCTGAAAGTGTATGTAAACGTATAGCAAGCCATGTTTTAAAATTATTCTCTTTAATTAACTGTGTAGCTCAACTGCTGTTTTTATAATCATTTCTTCGGATCGTCACAATATTCTTTTGAAATTTTAAAATAATTGGAGGGACGTGACTTCGCTAATCAGTTAGAAACAATAGTATGAACAATATTAGAGTTGAGAAAAGAAAGAGCTTGGTCATCTATCTAAAAAATTATTATCATTTTTTGGGTGAAATATCTAATTTAGGATATTAGAAAAATATCTAAGAAATTCTTGGATATTAGAGAATATCATATTTTATTTATCTTCTACACTTATAAAATAGAAAATAATAATCTAATAAATTAATCTTTAAATAAACTACTACTGGACGAGGTAATTACCCAACTCTTTAATAACAGCAGCTATAAGGTATCCAACTCTTTAATAACAACAGCTATAAGGCCAGCATCAGGATTATGAACATCTTTGGTTCGTTTCTCATACTCTACCACCATTTCACTTTGCTACCGGACTCTTTGATATTAAGGGATTATTGGAAATATGTCCCAAATTATATGTCTCAGTTGAGGATATGTCCTGTAACGGTCGAACTTAAGGAATATGTCCCAGTTGTTCATTTTTTCCATTAAATATATATTTTTAGACAGTTATGCCCTCCACACATAAAACACTTAATGGTTAAAGAGAGAAAAATTAGAAATATATCCCGGATTCATGAAGTTGATCATGATGGTGATTGATTGACGGAAGCGGAAGTTGATTTAACGGAAAAAAAATGAAGTTGATCAAGGGCATAACTGTCTAAAAATATGTATTTAACGGAAAAAATGGACGACTGAAACATATTCCCTAAATTCAACCGTTACGGACATATCCTCAAATATATAGGTAAATACCAGGATACATTTCCAATTTTCCCTTGATATTATAAATATCTTTAGGAGTAACAACCATAATGATGTCAAAACTCTTATATCGAGTCAATAAATCTCCTCCCAGAACAGTGAATGTGATTGACCTATTTTCATCGTCCACGGATTTAACCATTTCCTTAAGCACCAATTACTTTGGAAGTTACTTCTATACATACATGTGCATATGAAATCAAATTAGCTCATTATTATAAAGACTAATAAAGCATATCACTATTAGGAGTTGTTTCTGATTTCTTACCTGGTATTAGTATAACCTATTGCCAAAACCTAATGGAACCCAAGCTTATGGCATCACCTTTGACAATTTTGATACTCTTGAAGTAACCATGGAAAATTGTACTCAGTTGCATTATATTGTGCCTATACATATTATAGAACTAAGTACATGCATTACCTAGTAATTTAATTAGGTATTGGTAGATGTATTCAAAGCTGAGTTTTCGTTTTGAATGCAGGAACTACTGTATAATGGTCTGTTCATTCGTATTTGCACATCAAGAGAACCATCATCTAACAAGTTAAAGGGACTTTTGAGTGGTAACTGTAACATCATAGTGTAATGTAATGTCCATCGTCAATTAGTCATTTTCTTGGTCATATTTATGTGGTCCAACAAACAAGTGGAACAGTGAGTAAAAAAAAACCAATTAAAAACATGTCAGATACTTATCCTGTAATTAGTTGGGTTCTAATGGGCTCCTGCATGGAATTATTTGAAAATGGGGAAATAATACTCAGGCAAGAAAATAAAAATCCATCAGGAAAAAAAACTCAGGTAAAAAATAAAATAAAAAATACTCTTTTCGTTTCAGGAAAAAAGTTACTTTTCCTATTTGTATAATTTTTAAGATAAGGATGAGAGAGTAGTTTTTCTAATTTATTTTCAAATTTAGCCTCAAATAAAGAAGATGATGGAAAATGAAGGAAACTTAAAAAAAAAAGGTAGTTTTGGAAGCTTGTCTTAATAAAAATGAAAATAACTCTTTTGCTGGAACAAAAATTTAAAGAGAAAGTAACTCTTTTCCTGAAACGGAGGGAGTAAATGTTACTGTCAAGTCTACATAGGTCAAATATTGCATACACGTCCACCGGAATAAATGGCTACATGCCATTTATGCATCTCTTGAAAAACAGTTGCATGCATAAAATAGTTCACCTGTGGCATGGTTTTATATATCCTCTGAACAATGCAAGTGAGTAGCATATACGATAACATGGTGAAGAGTGAAGACGTTCTGTTTTTGGAGTTCAAGCGATTTTATCTCTAGATGGAGAAAAATATCTTGGGGTGAATATTTTGTCCAGAATGCGTGGATTTTATCTGGTCCAACCGTATTTTTATGGATGTATATCTGGACCGCTCGCTAATAGGCTGGATGCGAATGAAATTTTTGAAATCTATTGAGTTACGGATTGGATCTGGGTATAACAATAAAAATCCGTTGGACATCCAGACCAATTAAATTAACAAAGAATTGAACTTGAGATGTGATAGTTTCTTTTAGATCCCAAATGCTCACCCCTAGCTGTAGTCGCAACTCCAATGGTAAAAACCTTTTTCATTACTTTGTTCTCTGGTAGGCTTGGTTTCAGTATATCCTATAATTTCATTAGATATTAGATGCTAACGTGAAAGAGTTATACAATGCTAGACCCTTTCTAGTTAGGTCCCAAGTTGCCCATAATTCAACATATTGCATTGTACTGTTGTCTTTTGAGAGCAACAAAGAAACAAAGCGAAAAAAAAACTATCACATCTCAACATTATTTCTCTATTATAAAATTTTAATTATGAAACAAATCAATTGGATTATCCATATCCAATCCGTTCATCCTTGCATCCATTAGATGCTGGATTGGATGCAAATGCTAAATTTAAGATCCGTAATCAATTGGATTGAATGCGGATAAGATAAAAACCGGACCATATCATCCTATACTCACCCTTATTTTATGCAATGAGAACTCATCTCTCATGAAAAGATAACTTCACTCCCCTCTTGGAAAAAAGAGGAGACTAACAAATCAAAGAACTTACTAACAATTAAGCTTTACCCAATAATCGTTCGTAAACGATAAGTATATCTTGGCATTCTTACAGTTTTGGGATTCTCTAGTTATCAAAATAAAAAACATATTTAAATTTTAATATAATATATATTCAGACTTTTTTTAAATATAATCCATGTCTTAAATAACCGTTTATAATATTGATGATTTTCTTCTATGATTCTCTTTTTTACTCTATGTTGCCTTTATTAAATTTCTAGTATGTAATGATTAATTATATATTTTTTTTTATTATCACTATTTTCTTTGTATAGTGTAATTTTTACACTTTTGTCCTTATTTATTTTTCTTTAATTTCAAGCTTGGTGATAAAAAGCAGCAGACCGATTGTCTTTGCATTTTGTGAGTGTGATTTAACTTCCGTGGGGGGAATTCTTTTTCCGTAACTAATTTTTGGGAGATTCTAATTTCGATTTCATAAAAGATAAGAGAAAACTCAAAGAAATTAGGTGGGCATAATTGATAATCTCAACGTTTCTATCCACATAGTATAATCACCACCACGTCAATTAGGAATCAAGAATCTCATACAACTTTTAGTAAGAACGCATAGCATTGTCGTTGTATTTTTCCCACTTTTCCGTCTATAATTTTTTTTTTTTATATTTAAAGTTCTTTCCATCGAGAGAAACCAATCAGGTTTGTAATGGTGTATCGTGCATATACAGCCCTAGTGATTACCATCAGCACGAGTTCTCAAGCTTCCTTCCATAGAGAAGATTGGGATTGAACCCCTGTAATAGCATGAAATACATATCTAGGTTTTTTTTTTAAAACATCTAAAGTATCTAGGTGTATTTCTAGGAACCACTCTTATTATATATGTAAGCAAAAAAAAGAGATTACCACCAGAAATTCAAAGAGAACCAGAGATATTTGCATGCCTTGATGGAAGCATGACACACACGAGAATCTTAAGAGCTAAGAAAAGTTTGAAAATCAAATTCCCAACTAAACCGAATCTAAAATACTGTTTACAAACTCTATAATCATCTTGGTTAAAATTCATTGTTGACAATTTGTTTCTACTCCTGCTAGAAAATATCTTTGACAAAATCTTGATCTGTTTTTTCAGATGGCGACCATTTATACAAAACGTGGGTCCCTCTCGTGTTTTGTATTAATAATAAGAAAACAAACTTTGGTCCACATCACAGTTACAAAATGTAAGGATGCTCTACTATAACCTGACCTTTCATATATAGGTAGGACTGCATTGAAGTAGCATCAAACTAGCCTCTACTTGTACTGCATGGTTCACAAAATCACAACAAAAAAACACATGTTATTGTTATCTATTGGTTGCTGGGTATAGAGAAAGAGTAGCTAGAATGGAAGGCAGCAGTAGTAATTCAACATCACCGATGGCAGTTGCACCATTTGTATTGAAGACATATGAAATGGTGAATGACCCATTCACTGAGTTATGGATAGTGTGGGGGAAAAGTAATAACAGTTTCATCGTAATTGATCCCTCAGAATTCTCACAGAGAATTTTACCAGTTTATTTCAAGCACAATAATTTCTCAAGTTTTGTTCGTCAGCTCAACACATATGTGAGTTCATCATATCTCTCTCAGGCTATTCTTTTTAATTGCCGTCTTACATTCACTACCGTTATGTGTTAACAATTGTGATACTTTTTTATTTGAGACGGTAATACTAATAGCGTAGCAGATCAGAAAAATCGAGTGTGATATTTTTCGAATTTCTTTCTTTCGCGTTTTGTTTTTGTAATATGTGTGTTGAATTGTATGATTAAACGGTTTCATTATGTCTTCTTGATTGTGTTCTTATATAGGGTTTTAGAAAGGTGGATACAGATAGATGGGAATTCGCGCATGAATCTTTCTTGAGAGGCCAAAAACATTTACTAACAAACGTGGTTAGAAAGAAGCAGTCGAGTAATAACAATAAGAATTCGTATACTTATCCTTATAAGGTGCAAGCAGAGGAAGAGCAAGAAGTGTTATTAATGGAAATTGGACGTTTAAAAAGAGAGCAAAAAATCCTAAATGAAGAAGTAGAAGCAATAGATAAACGATTACGAACGGCGGAGAGACGACCGGAACAAATGTTGGCTTTTCTTAGTAAAGTTGTCAATGATCCTGAAATTCTTACAAGAATGGTCCAAGAAAAAGAAGCTAAAATTGCAATTTTTAGAGAGAAAAAGAGACGGTTTGTACTCTCTGCAGCATCTTCATCTTCGTATTCGACACTAGGAGATTATGATCATGAGAGTGAGAATTATCAGTCTACTGCAAGAACAGATCATATGATTAAAGAAGAAGATATTGATGGAGATCACAGTAATTGTCAAGAGGATGAGGGTATAATTAGGTCATATTCAACCGTGGGTCATCATCAACTACTGAATGGTTTTGAATCATCACAAGATAAGTATCATCATCAACAGATAGAGCCTTTCTTTTATTCATCTGGAATGGAAGAGCCAAGCACAACTCCTTATCCATTCTCTCTACTTGAAAGTGGCTTTTAATAGTTTCAATATATATATATTGAAGCATGGGTTCTCATACTGTTTTGGACCAGCTAGACTGATAGGGTATGGATAATTCTTGCAGATGCGCTCCAAGCAAAAAAACAAAATGAAAAGAAGTAGATGGATGGGGATAATGATATGTGATGTATCTGATTATTAATTTGATAGTTTGCAATTATTTCATGTATAAGTTACCTAATTTCTATTAATTTAGACGGATTATGAGTAAAAGTTTAGCTTGTGCAAATCATCAGATCAAACAATTCTAGTATTAATGTTACTTTAAAGCGAAAATGCTAGATGTCCCCACGGTCTTTCCCCGCTCTCTTCCTAATAACGTGTTATACAGATACCGGTCCATGGTGGTTCATCCCGGATCTACAGAGACTTCTAAAAATTCACCATTTTCGAATAAAAGATTTAGTTTTATATCACGTCATTAAGGGAAGAAAGTGGGGAGAAAGAGTGGGGGATACGTAGCAGTAAGCATCCTTCGTTATAAAGTTGTACTACATCTAACATTCTTGCTCTGCTACAAGGTTTACTGGCCTAGTTTTCCACGCATCTTCGTGTTTCTTACGTAATTGCCATGGCGGTTTTCAACGAATCCGTGAAGGCGGTTTGTGTAGCATTTCCTTTTTTATGTAGGCATCAAAGACATTGATAAATGACGGTAGACGCAGACAAATAATGTGACAAGGACAGATTTTGTATTGGAAATATCTTCAAAAGTAGAAAGGAAAGGAGAATATAAAGTGTACAGCATCTTGCCATCATCTGTGAGAAATGAATTTGGGGAAAAAGCATCTCGTAACATAGGCCACAAGAAAAAACCTTATTGCATGGTCCCGACAAGGAAATTATGTTTATGATACGTGCCCAATGTTTACAGGTGAAGGATCTATTAAGGAAAAGAGAAACAGTGAACTGCACAGTAAGAACTCAGCGACACTACGTAACACCGTGTGCAATATCATACACCGCCTCCAGGGAGATTCTAGAAGGAAGCATGCAGGGTCACTGCCCCTACTACTAGATAGTTGCTACTGCTACGATATAATGGGGCCATATATTTAAACTATGCGGTCTCTTTTTATTTTTTAACACATCAAAAAAAAAATCGAATAACCGTTTTTTTTTTTTAAAATGAGCCCTGCTTCCCAGGATTTGGAGGGTAACTATTTTTAAAAAAATTAATTTTAGTTAAGATTAATTTATCATTCGTATTGTTAAATAAAGATGGATCATATACTTTAAGTATGTGGCCTGACCACATAGTAACGATAGGCTAGATAGTCTAGATTTGGAGATTAGAGACACATGTCTATTCTACTAGGCCAAGTCACTTGTCATTAGTAACAAAATCGTCAATTCTTAAGTGATATCAATCACGTTAAAGTTTTAAAATAATGTCGACCTAGTTAACAGAACCCTTGTAGCTAATTAAAATGGTTTACTTTGTTTTGAAATGGAGTGCTCCCTACGTCCAAGTTATATAAGCACAAAACATGTTTATATTAGATTAAGAAAAAATATGGAAGTTATAAAAATATATCCTTTTTCCTAAATTGCATGTTACTTTTTGAACATTAAATTAGTTTTAGTATAATACTACTATCATAAATAATAAAACATATATAAGAAACTATCATTTTTTTATATCAAATTAACCGGTTCATTCATATTAAGAATTGCTTACACGGTGGCTTTCAAGAGCAAGTATATCAAGTAACAAGAAACTCAATAATCTATTACAATGAAAGATACAATAAGCAAATAAATCGAGAAGAGAAAGATCCGTGAAAATCGTACCAAATTCTTGTATGGAGAGTAGAGTGAAGGGATGGTATTGAGAATTAAATCTCACCATTTTGAATAATTTTCTTCTTGGAGAAGAGATGCTCTTGTAAAATAAGAGTAATTTGCACAATATCTCTTGTAGAGAGTAATCAGGTGTAAACCTTATCAATCTCCAAAGTGCTTGAACCTAGAACTACAAACCACGAACAAAACTTAATAATAAAAAAAATCCCACAAAAAGGAAAGGAAAAGCCAAATAAATAATAACCTATATCTAAATCAGAATACATAAAATCGTAAAATCTAATTAAACCGGAATCCTTGCTAGATCTAGCCCTGTTTTGGACTAGATCTGAGCAAAAAGGAGACTAAGGTTTTTTCTTTTTTTCAGAGAAGAAGGAAAGTGGGGAGAGAGAGAAAAAAGAGTATTTCCACAAAGAAAAAGAGAGAAAAAAAAGTATTTAATGGATCTAGAAAAAACTATCTAAGAAATATAACAATGTTTTTAAAGCTGGACAACCAAAAATAAAAACTCCGTATATATAACTTGGACCGAAGTAATATTTTCTTTAACTCTTTCTTTTAAGTTTTTGGGATTTGTTGCTACAATGATTGCCTGCTAACAAAAAGGTTAGGTGAATTAATACGTGACTATTTTAATTCTAAAATCAAGTTTGTGCTGCTAGAATGATTGCCTGCCAAAAAATTGGGTCAGAAAGTTAAAACGTGATTACTAAATCATCATTTTAGTTCTAAAATTAAGTTTGTGATGCTAAATCGGTTTTATTTTGAGCCAACTCAACTAATTAGTTCTGAAATCCTTATAAACTCAGTTTAGATATTATAGGTTATGCATTGGGGGTGTTTGGTAAAAATTATCATTATCATTATCATTTATGATTATAGATAATCATAAATTAAAAAATGATTATAATATTAATCATTATTATAATAAATTTTAACAAACAACTTTTTGGGATAATTGATTATCTTAAAAAAATGCTCTTGAAGAGGAGAGAAAAGAATGATGATCTAAGATTTTTTTTTTACTCCACTATTGTTTTTTTATCTCTATCTTGATAGTTTAGAGAAAATTAGGAAAAAAATTTAATTCATTTTTGTTAATAAAAATAATTAATTATGATAATTTTTATAAATGACTTTTTTCTACTTATGAAAATAATGAGTTTTTTCAATTATGATTCAAATAATCAGTTATTATAAATTTTAGCAAACGCTATATAATGAATTATGTGCTGGATAATTGATTATGGGATCATAATTTATTATAATAATGGTTACCAAAAAGCCCCATTAGGTTATACTTAATAAATTAAGATTTTTTTTAAGTTATAAATAGTATGGTGATGTTTAATAAAGTCATGGACTATAAATAAAAAAAGCCTTTATATCTTGCAACAAAACCAGACATGATTTAAGAATGAAGCTCGTTCTTAAATAGCGTTTGTATTATTCACCATCAGATGCAAATATATAGACAATAAAGATTAAGATGAAATTTTTTAGAAACAAGAAATCTATTGTTAATCCTCCATTCACTAGTATAATTGTATCTGATGTTGGAGGGATTAAATAAAAAATTAAATCGGAGAATTTGAGCTACGAGATTTTCGATTTCTGATTTTTAAATATACTATAATTATTTCTGATCGGATCACATACCATCGTTAAACAGTAATACAAAATTTTATTTATTTTTCACAAAAGCCGTTTGTGTAGCATTTCCTTCTATATGGGCATCACAAACATTGATAGGTTAGAAGTAGACAGATAATGTGACGAGGACCTAGATTTTGTATGGAAAATATCTTCAAAGGAAAGGAAACAAATAAAGAAAAATGAACAAGAGCAAATAATAAAGGCAGCAGCATCTGTACCATCATTTGTGACAAATAAATTTGGTTAAAAGTATCTCTTAACATAGGCCACAAGAAGAAACCTTATTTCACCAGCCCAACAAAGAAATTATGTTTATGATACGTGCCCCAAGTTTGCAGGTGACGGATCTATTAAGGAAAAGAGAAACAGTCGACTGCACAGTAAAAACTCAGCGACACTACATAACACTTTTCGCGACTGATGAGGGAAATATCATACACCGCCTTCAGGGGTGATTCTTTAATAAGGACTAGGGAGCATGAGGCCCGCTGCCCCCACTAGGTTTGAGTACCTATTACACGTGTCTATTTCTATTAGGTAATGAATTATGAAAGTCTAATTATCCCCTGGTCGCGTCGGTATGAAGTTCTGACAAGTTTTTTATTGTACATATGTTTCGAGTCCACTTTAATCTTACTCAAGTTGTCGGGATCAATGCAGTCAATATCGAATTTCAATTTATACCGGTCGAGAAAAATACATTGGTATACCTTTGCATTGGAGATATTTTGGTTCTAAATATCGGCAAATATTGATCTATATATTTTATACCTATAATTATTATATCAAACGTTTTTTTATATTGGACCTGTTAAGATATAAAACTAATACTCATTTTTCTAAAATACCATAAAAAAATTGAGTAACAATTGAAAACCCTAGAACAAGGATAAAGAAATTCATTTTTTTTTTTGTTGAAAAATCCCTAATTTCGGCCATTTCGGTTAAACCGTATCGGTCAATATCGACCGATATTTTCGGACAAAAACCGGTCCACCGGTATAGGCTGTTTCGTATCGGGTGAAACTCGATACCAATAAAACCGACGATATTTCGGCCGTACCGGCCGAAATCAACTACACTGGTCAGGATATATACCTCATTATCACGGCGTCCCCTTCTGGGATTATGGTGCTGCACAAATGATTTGTAAATCCATAGCTAAACATGGTTAAAACTAAAAAGAAAATAAATAAATAGATTATTTGTTTTGTGATCTCTCTACCACTTATAGTATGCTTAGTGCAAGGAATTGAAATCTTGGTAATCCAATTTTTGGAGAATATATCCAATTATTTGAACCAAACATGATAAATCAACTCTGTACGATTAAGATTTTTAGCTCAGAGGAATCCGATTCCTTTTAAAATAATAAATATTTATTGCACTGGTCTAATAACGCAGTGAAATTATATTCCAATATAAAAATAAAAGTATTTGAATTACTTCAACCAAACATTATTTTGGATTCGAATTTAATTTCTTAGAGTTCAATTTCAAAAATTAGATTACTCCATAATTAAATTAGGAAGATTAGGATTCTTTCAATTAAATAAGGTGTTAGTTTATAGTATTCGATTTAACTTGGATTCACATTTTACAGATTAATTTTTTAATGTTCCGAAAGAGTGTAGGTTCAAATTTGTTTTGAAGGACTTCTTAAAATATTAGTTCATTGATGGAAAAAGTTATGCCAAATTAAATGTTGATTTGCGAGCTAAAGCGGGACTGATTCAACAAACTACCAGGTGCACCTCTCTTTTCTTATGTTACACCATTTTAAGAGTAGTGTTAATCGGATATTCCAGACGAGGTAAGAAAAAAACGTTATTTTGGGTTGTTGTATACTCCTTCCGTTTCTGAAAAAGTGTTACTATCACTTTTTTATTTTAGCCTAAAAATATACTGATTTGAAAAAGTAATAGTAACTCTTTTCCTGAAACGGAGGTAATATTTTTTGATGAAAAATATTTTACTATAATGATATAAAGGGTCATTTTCAACCGTCCGACATGAAAGGATTAAAATAACCCTCTGTGTTCTCATCCTATTGCTTGCGTCTCCACCATAGTGTAGTAAATTCGAAACAATCAAAAGGTATTTTTCGAACCCATCGATTTCAATGTCGATTTCAATTTCAATTCAAATATGATACACAAATGAAGTATTCACTACCGTTCCATAATTAAAGGGTCTTTTTAAATCGGCATCGAATAATTTAAATGACCATGAACAATCAAAATCAAAAGCTTTGAAATCATTTTTTTCTTATCTGGTCAGTTTATAAAAGGTTGATTGATTGTGTTGATGGTGGCTGTTTATGTCAATTTTCCCATTGACATTAACAACCAATGATTTAAAGATTGTATAATCAACATAAGATTTTAATAAATGAGCTGATACATAGAATCATCTTTAAGAATAATGATTTGATAAACATTTTAACAATCCAATCATTTGCAGATCATAAACCTGATCAAAACTACAATTCCAAATACATCTTCTATTAAAAGCAAGAAATTTTATCATGAATGTTCTATCTTTTGGATGTAATCATCCACAGTACATACCTAATAATCTTTTTCCTTCTGCTCTTCTTAATCTTCCTTCCTCCCTTTCCCTTCTCAATTTTCCGACCCCTTCTTCGTTGAATGTTCTCTTCTATTTATAGTTATAATAGCGGGTCCCATTTGTCCCGATAACAACCATGGTTCTTCTTATTATATTAGGATCGGGATGCTTATAAGATTGACAGGT
>JAJJMC010004815.1:2985760-3000691 GCA_023531435.1 Papaver californicum
AGTCTTTCACATCTGTCCCGTTTCGATCCTTCGATACGGCTTTGATTTTGTGCTTCTCACTCTTCTTAATTTCATTGTCCCCTTCTTAATCGCCTTACACGTGTCGCTCTTCTTTTATTTCCCAACAATACCATAACAATGCCTTCTCCTTCAGTGTCGCTGGGAAGAACTTGAACATCCCTACTGTCGTATTTACTCCATTGCATGAGTCATATCTGATACGTTCGGAGATGCTGAATTGGATCACCTATCTCATCGAACAACATCATGAAAAAGGTAGTGACAACTTCTTTGGGGACGAATAAGTAAGCAAATCCGTCGTGAATGGGGATCGGTTAGCTTCTTCCATAACCCCTGCACGTGTATGACCTTCTTTCTTTCTCTTAAGATCTTTCCACATGGATTCAAGATGTTCCATCCTTTCATGCAACGCTTCCTTGTCTTTGGGGATGTCTTCCACTCTTAACTTTCCTCGTTGGTGTTCTTCATTGGATGATTCATCTGAATCGCCAGGTACTTAAGTTATAACTTCTTTCTTCCTCGACGCCCTTATATGAGGTCACTCCTTTTCGGATAGTTCGTCCGAGGAATCGGGTAACTCGGCTCTAGTCTCCCTTATTTTCGGCGCCTTTCCTGGGAGTCACTCTTTTTCGTATAACTCGTCTGAAGAATCAGGTTTTTAAACCTGGCGTTTTTTAGTGCGACCAAAAACTAATTTGGGGGCGATTTTTTTAACCCAATCTCATGGATGCGGCTAAGGGATAACCTAGTGGTATGTAAAAAGACTTAAATACCCTTTCACTAATCAAACAATTGCCATAAACCTTTCACTAATAAAACTAAACCTAAACCTATTTCCACTTCTTCTCTACCTACCGATTATTAATTTCTGATTTCTCTTCTTCTTCTCTCCAATTCAAAATATCGATTGTGGCATTTCAAATTCATCGTAAACCGATTAATCGTAAATCAATTCATCGTATAGTGTAAACCAATTCATCGTCGTAATTACAATCTAAAAATGGCAAGAAAGAAGCAAACAACTCGTCAACCTTCTAATATAGAGTGGCCGGATTTTGCCCAAAGAGTAAGAAATCGAGAGATTGTTGAAGAACATAATAAAGAACACGAAGAACGCGAAGATGATGACCTAGAAACGGAGACCGATTCCGAAAATCAGATTCTCTAGAACTTTGTAATGGATCCAATAAGGTAAGGGTTTACCATTATTTGTGTTTATTTTGATTCAATCGAATGAATTTGTCACTAGAATATCAAGGGTTTTAGGTTAGATTTCATAATCGGTAGTTTCGTGGTTGTATTAAACTACCGATTATGTTAGTGTTCTTCATTGCTCATGAACATCATGCACAATCGGTAGTTATGTTTAGTTATAAACTACCGATTATATTCCTGGACAAAAATTTAGTGATAATCGGTAGTTTCGTATAGGGTTAAACTTTCGATTATGCAAGTTAGTGATCCTCAAAAACATCGATCACAATCGGTAGTTATTTTTACACCTAAACTACCGATTATATTCCTGTCTCCAAATTTACACATAATCGGTAGTTTAGTATAGGGTTAAACTACCGATTTTAAAATTTTGTGGTTCCTTAAACATCGACCATAATCGGTAGTTTTAATTTGGTCATAAACTACCGATTATATTCCTGTACCCAAATTTAGTCATATTGGTAGTTAATTTTTTTATGTAACTACCAATTGTATGTGTGTCCATAGATTTTTCTGTTCCATTTTTTATGCACAATCGGTAGATAATGTAGAGCCCGAGCTACCGATTATGCACAATCGGTAGTTACTTTGTTTTTTTAACTACCGATTATGAACAATTGGGTGAGTTTAATGTACTTTGTCTACCGATTATGTACTGATTAAACTGTGTCTTCTTGGAAATAATTGTTCTTTGTTTTATATCATAGAAGGGAAAAGCGATCTAAGCATTCCAACAATACAATTCTTACGGGGCCTCATCCTGAAGGGGGGAAGAAGGTAACTGCTAGTGCAAGAAGACAAAAGAGTGCTAGCGGAATTGTTATCACTGAAGGAAATCAACCAAGTGTCCAATAAGTACAAACCTATAAGAAGGAGGACCAAGTGCTCCACAAGATAGATACTTTGATAAAGGAGAACCAAGTGGTAGACAAGAAGAGGGAAGTGGTACAAAGAAGCCATCTAAGAAGAAAGGAGGACACAAGGTCCCCGACTCTTTGAAGATGAAGGGTATACAATAAGGCCAAATCCTTGGCCTCCCAAGAGATGGAGGAGATCTATTGTTTGGTACAAAGACTCTTGGGCGAAAGAGATTTACTCAACAAAGGTAATAATTATAAAACACCATTCTTAACAAATTGTCTTTTTATTCGTAGAAGTGTTAACTGTTATTCTAATTGTTTTTTAATTCATCGTGTATATTAGGACCATTCTAATGTGGTCCTTCTACTCAAACCTACGGCTGCACCAACAAAGATGAACGATTGGCCGTTGGAAGGTGAGTGTGAACGGTTCCAGCAAATTATACTTCAGTCGGGGTTATCTACGACTGCCGAGAATTCAATGTTACCTCACGACCGGGTGTCGATATCGGCCTTCATGGAGAGGATGTATCCTGAGACCGATACCTTCCACATGTCGTGGGGATAAATGACGATCACCCCCGATGATGTGGTGCAGATTCTAGATCTCACTGACCATGGTACGACGGTGAAGTTTGATTAAGCGGTTAAGCTGGGACCAGCTTTATGTTTACACTGAGAGGTGCCTTGGTTGGGACCGAGCGACAACCGATGAAGAGTTCAAACGGTGCGCTCTTTACAAAACAAGGCAATTCAGCATGGTTCAACTGATGAAAATGTTTAGAGGCACCTTGGATAAAGAAAAGATGAACCCAAAGTTTAGCGATGACAAGGTCAAAGCTGCAGCCACTGCATATCTTCTCTGTGTTTTGGGATGTGTAATTTTCCCCAATGCTAGTGGCAACCGGGTCGACGCCAACCTCCTATAACTTTTGCATCCCCTCCACAAAGTTGGCGACTATTCGTGGGGCACCGCTTGTCATGCGTTCTTGATGGAATAGATGAGAAAAGCATCCAGGGAACAGACTAGCCAAATTACCGGGAACGTAAGCTTACTACAGGTATTTTGGTAACTCCATTGATAGTTTGATTGTTATTTATTTTTTCCTCTTTTAAGAATCAATTTTTCTCATACTGGGTTTGATATGTACACTAGACATGGATCTATGACCACTTCCCATCCCTTGAGTTGGCGAAAGAGAATCCGGCATGGGAGAAAGGAACACCCCGAGGAACAAAATATATCTTTGAGGGAAACCATTCAAGGACTAAGGAGAAGGAGTTGATTTCTTTGAGGAGGAAATTAGACTCGATGGCGTCCAAAGATGTATGCTTTTATCCATACAGGGAAGACCGAGCTAGTGGTCATATAGCGCGAAGGTCTGAGTTGTCGTTGTACTATGGACCCTTGTGGAATCCCACTGGATATTTCATGTACAATGCCACAAGGGTGATGCGTCAACTAGGTTATGTCCAAGAAGAACATTGGAGTCGTTTCAGGGGCAGGTTCGAGTTGGACGTGGAGAATTGTGTTTGTGGTAAGGACTCGATCACAATAGTTTACTCTGGTAACCCATCGGTTGAACATTGAGACAACGAGATGCAATCTATGATCAACGAGGGGAGACCTGTCACCCGAGCTGATGAAGCAGATCCTAACTATATGGTATGGTACCGGCAGCATTCTTATCTTTACGTGATCCGTGAAGATAAAAGAAAGAGCACCAGGGTGCCTGAATATAGGTTCACCATCAAAGACAAACCCTCGGGCTATGAAAGGATGGTACGTAATGTTATTTCCTTTTGATTTTAGTATTACGGCTCAATATTTTAGATAATAATCGTTTGATTGTTATTGCCTAAAAACAGAAAAAAAAGGTTTGCATTTTTTTCAAAGAAGATAAATGGGTGCGTAAATGCAGGAGTGCCTCCATCAGTTGAGACGATGAGAGAGCATAAAGACCTCATTGACAACATTGATAATGAAGCCTATGCTAGCAAGTTTGGGGAGTAATCTGCGAATAAGCCGAAGAGGGTAACATCAAAGCACACTAAAAGATCTCGGTTCAACGAGTGCTGCTGCTGAAGAAAATTTCCATGAGGGTGAAGCCAATGCCGCTGATGGTGAAAGATTGTTAGCCCTTGGTGCTCGTGCTCCTCGTACCAAAACCAAAAGAGTTAGAAATTAGATTGTGGTCGTTAACTTTATGGATATGTCTCTAGTGTTTAACATTACTGGTTTTTAATGTCTAACATTTGAAAGGATTTTATGTTCTTTTTGTGAGTTATCAATTGATTTGCAATCGATTTATTTTTAAAAAGTTATTTTCTTCAATTTTTATATTATAATCGGTAGTTAAGTGGTTTGAAAAAACTACCGATTGTGTATATTCATCAATAATCAGTAGATAACAAACTAGCGATTGTGTTAGCGTAATACAATCGGTAGATAAATATCTACCGATTGCATTTACCCCAGGAACTGCCTGTTCCTATCACAATTTTTGTATGATAATCGGTAGTTTAATATTTCTTAAACTACCGATTGTGCTTGTACAAAATGTTGAAATTTTTTTAAAAATTTGGATTTCTAATTTGGGGCTACTTATTATAATCGGTAGTTTAAGAATTTCTTAAACTACCGATTATGCTTGTACAAAATGTTGATATTTTGAAAAAAAAATTCAATTTCCAATTTGGGGCTACTTATTATAATCGGTAGTTTAAGAATTTCTTAACTACCGATTATGCTTCTACAAAATGTTAAAATTTTGAAAAAAAATTCGATTTCCAATTTGGGGCTACTCATTATAATCGGTAGTTTAAGAATTTCTTAAACTACCGATTGTGCTTGTACAAAATGTTGAAATTTTTAAGCAAAAAAATTCGATTTCCAATTTGTGACTACTTATTAGAATCGGTAGTTTAAGAATTTATTAAACTACCGATTATGCTTGTACAAAATGTTGAAATTATGAAAAAAAATTCGATTTCCAATTTGGGGCTACTTATTATAAGCGATAGGTTAAATTCTTTTTAACCTACCGATTATGCATGTTCAAATTGTTGAAATTTTCATAATTTTTTCGATTTCCAATTTGGGGCTACCCAATATAATCAGTCATAAATATATTTGTTAGATTACCGATTAACACAATCGGTAGATAATGGTGATCCAAAAACTTCCGATTGTTAATATTAGTTCTAACTTAGTGTACATATTTTCTATACACTCTTGTCATACCAGGCCTCAACAACTCTTTTTTTTTGAAAAAAAGAAGAGCCGTTAAGACTCTAATCTATATAAGGAGGGTGACCTATTTTCATTTATGCACCTCCAATACATTTTTACTCTCCAACATCGAAGAAATAACCGTATAGATTAATGGCTCAACCGCTCACGTTAGAGGAAGATTTGTCGTTATGTAGGCGCTATGTATAATTCTATCCGAAGTGAGGAGAAGAACGTAGGAAAAATGGTGTATTGAGTATGAGTTATTTGGATAATGTTCACGAACATTTTTGTGTTCACACCGGGAACCCCAATAACCGTAATAAAGCTGATCTTTTTTGTCGATTTCATTCTATAGGAAGAGAAGTTGATCCATTTGTGAATTTAACTTATCTTGTCAATCGATATCGTTTGAGGGGTGAAACTAATGATGAAGTTATAGCGAGTCTCTTGAGGAATGGCGACGATGGAAACGATCAAATTACCGTTACGAAGCTCATTTCAATATCATTAAGGTGATGGACAGATTCAACCGGTTTAAAGTTCGTCCACGCTGTTAAAGAAGAAAGGATTCCAAGACAATGTAAACAAATAATTAATATAATAATAGTGTAAAACGGCAGGTTTATAAACATAAATCAAAACCTAATTCTTGTTCTTCTCTACCTATTCACGCCTCTTTTTCTTCTCATTTCCTTCTCTACCTCTACCTCTACCTCTACCTCTACCAATTCTCAACTAAAACAACCTCCTTTTTCATTTCTTTTCCTCTACCGATTCTTCTACTCCCTTTGCTCTCATTCTCCATTGAAAATGTCTCCAAAATCTTTACCTAAACAATCAAAGAAGGGAAAGGAAAAGATGGTGATAAAGGAGTTCAAAATCATTGAAATCAATTCGTCAACCGATTCCGATGAACTTCCCCTCCGACCAAAAAATGTTCCTACCCAATCAAAGAAGGGAAAGGAAAAGTAAGTTACATCCAACTTTTATGTTTTTAGTTATTACTTTGAAGAAATCATGATAATTCTTGTTTATAGACTTTTGTCTAACGCATAATCGATAGAAATATGACGAACTTTATCTACCGATTGTGCCTCTAGTTCATCATTTCTGAAGAGCATCATGCTCAATCGGTAGGTATTGCATAATTTTATCTACCGATTATACATTCGGATATTTACTGAAAACACTCCCTACCGATTGTGTGTAATCGGTTGATATTTCATATTTTTAACTACCGATTGTGTGCTTTTGTTTATTTTTATAATAGCTATTGTGTAGTTAGTTAATAATCAATGTTTGGGTATGTTCATTAGGGTTATGGATGAAGATGATTCCGATGAAAGTCTTTCTCCTGCTCGAAAGGTTGAATTGCTTTCTCGTCCTCTTTTTATTTTTCCGAAAGGAGTTTCTGATGTAGAAATATATCAAATGATGCTGACGATACGGATTTCTCAAAAATGATGAAGGATCTTAATTGTTGGTGGAATGGTCATGACAATCCCTTCAATTGGGTTGATATTTCATCTTCGGATGAAGGATCTGAGGAAGAAATGAATCGAAGGATAGCGGTTGATCCATATTTTGATCCTCGACTCTTTTTCACGGAGAAAGACTTCTCGGGCATAACTCCATACTACAATGAAGCTGGAGAGTACATAGGTCCAGTTCAGGATGATGAAGTTGTTGCTGATCCTAAAGGGAACGAGAAGAAGAAGGAAAAGCGGGTTGAAACTAGGACCAAGTCGAGAGTAACAAGGAGTGGAAGAATTTCATGAGAATTTCTACGATGTGTTTTGTTTCATTTTTTTCGGATGTTTTTAGTTTTTTTGAACAAGTTTAATGAACAATATGTAGTAAGTTTATTTGAACAAGTTTTTCTTCGGATGTTGAAATTGTTTTATGAAGTTAGATGTCAAGTAAAATCGGCATATTCAGTAGATAACTATGTTTCTAAACTACCGATTACGTACAATTGGTAGTTATTTATTTCCCGTGCTACCAATTATCCACAGGCTACAATCGGTAGTTATTTACGTTCAATTCCTACTGATTGTGAAAGATGAAGAGTTAGAAATTTTGGAAGGTTTTGAGAAATTCAATTTGGGGCGACACTTATAATCGGTAGTTTAAGTACTCCATTAAACTACCGATTGTGCAATTGGTAGGAATAAAAATCATGAGCCTACCGATTGTACAAAACTATAACTCGAAAAATCAATCTAAAACACTCTCGATTTCTGTTTCAAAACTAACTCAAATAATTTTCTAACACTAACTATAACCAAATTAATTGACTAATTAATCAAAATTAACACTAATTAAGCAAGGGTAGATTAGTCATTATAGAAAATATATGGATAAGGGATGTATTGAGATTACTTCAAATGACCTTGTTTGGTCGCCTAAAAAACGCCAGGTTTTTAAACCTGCTCTTCTCTTTGTCTCGCGTCTGTTGGTTCTCTTTCTCTACGTCTCAGTTTTCTTCTCCGGATTCGTCATCCTTTTGTCATGTACCTTCTGCACTTTTAGGATGGTTTCCATGAATGCATTATAGTTATCATGGCTCGAAGAATCTCCCTTTCGTATCGTCTCTTCGAGTGTGGGGTCTTTTGAACCACCTCAGACTCAACATTATATGCATTTTCCTTCTCGTTTCGATATATCTTATTCGGTCCCGTCAGCTTCTGAATCATCGGTGGCTGTGTTACTCAGTTTTTCTCGTCTGGCAAGGCTTCTGCTGGTGATGTCGTGTTGAATCCCTCGGATGGGATACCTTCCATCTCACTTGTGTTAGTGCGAGCCGATCATCGAGTAAAAACTAAGTTGTCCTTCTGTATTTTTTGGTTCTTCTTCATCGCCTTACCTATAAAAGAAAAAAAAATACCTTCAATTTTTCTGCTAAAGACACGGGCTCCTAGATCTGCTAGTCTATCCTGATTGTTGGTACTACTCTTTGGTACACCTGGAAAGCTAGATGTAGCAAAGTTTTTGAGAATACTCAACCAAATGTTGAAGCTACCATTGGGTTAATTAGAAACTATCAAAGAGATTGGTTGAATAGTATTTTTAGTCTGTCCATAAATGGACAAACTACTAATACTATTGTTGTTAAACCATGGGAAAACCCCCTAGAAAGTTAACTTTGATGTTTCATTTCACAAAATTTCTAATCAATCTGCAGTGGGACTGATATTACAAGATTCTATAATTACATATAATGGAGCTAGATCTAAACCAATAAAAACTATGGATACAAAACAGGCAGAAGCTCCGGCATTACTACAAATAATGCAATGGGTTATAAGTAAACGGATTAGTAAGGTCAAGCTGGAAAGGTACTGTCAAGATGTACTTGAGGCTGTCAATGAGAAGTCATCTGCTATCAAATGAACGACTTCTAATGTGATAGAAGACATTATAAATTTAGTAGTTTACTTTGATAGTTAATCTTATAATAAGGTGTATAGAAACACGATTCATGTAGCAGATGCCATTGCATAATATGGCATTAATAACAGTAGTTAAGAAGATTGGGGTCAAATACTACCACAATGGATTAAAGACGTTCTCCAAACAGATTTAACTGCTTTTACCACCTAATCATCAATAAAATACTGTCTTTCTTGTTAAAAAAAAAAAGATCAGCTAGTCTTCTACAATGGCTTTGACAGGTTACAGACTGTTCGTACTACTTGCCCAATAAACTTATCAGCCGACTTTGTGATGATGCGAAGATAGCGACAAAAAAAATCCTTAACTCAAGTCTGGTTTAAAGAATTTCCCTGGACAAACAATTAGGGTGCCCATAGATGATTCTAGTCTGACGTGAGAGGACCTTATAGTTTAGTCATTTGACTCGTTGAATATATCCAACAGAACCACACACGTCACCATCTGCTGCTCATCACATGACACCTTCTGTCATCCCTAACTCCTTTACCGTCAACGGCTTCTAAAGGTCAACAAACAATGCCCTTGACCATTTCAGTGCACATCCCTTTTCTTAAATCCCACAAGAATCCTCTGTTTTACAATTCGATTACAGAGAAGAAATCATGAGTACTTCATCTTCCCCTAGTGTGATCTCGGGAACTTCTTCTCCCTCTTCTGTAGATGTTGAAACCATAAGACGAAATCGAGTTCTTTCCAGTAAACTCTATTTTGATATCCCACTCACTATGGTACCTTTAATTTACTCATCTTCTTATGATATCGCCTTCTTTGGTATCGAGAGATTGTAAGTATTCGATCACTTTCATTTATTAGTTCAGGGGAAATTGGGGATAGATATCTCTTCATTGGGGCTGAATTGGGTTGTTTTGTTTTGTATGTATATAGGCATCCATTTGATTCTTCAAAATGGGGTAGAATATTTCAGTTTCTTATAAAGGATGGTGTGATAGAACCAAGTCAGATTGTTGAGCCTTTAGAAGCTTCATATGATGATCTTTTAGTGGTAATTTTTACTCAACTCGTTGTGATAATTTCGTCTTCGTTTTGTTGGGGGTTTCTAGTACTAATAACTTACTTTGGATATTTGTTAACAGGTACATACGGAATCATATTTGAACAGTTTGAATAGCAGCTCTAACGTTTCTAAAATAATTGAGGTTTGTGAGACTGCATATTATCTGAGGCTGCAATGTTACTGTTTGTTCTGATAAATTGATGTTTAGATTAATCGCCTTCGTGTTTCTTCAGGTACCACCTGTTGCACTACTACCCAATTGGCTTGTGCGGCAAAAGGTTCTCTACCCATTCCGCAAGTAGGTGAAACCCCAATGGTTTTATAATCTTTTTGTATTTCATTTTTCATCAAAGGTATTGATCATGTGTTACAACAGGTAGGTGGGACTATTTTGGCAGCAAAGCTCGCAAAAGAGCGGGGATGGGCAATTAACATCGGTGGAGGATTTCATCATTGCTGTGCAGATAAAGGAGGTGGATTCTGTGTCTATGCAGATATTTCTCTTTGCATTATTTTTGCATTTATGCGGTTAAATATTTCAAGGTACTTATCAGTTTCCAGAGTCCAATTAGAGGCCACGCTGTCTTACAAATTGCTGTCTGACTCGATATCTACCAATGGCTTATTCGTTTGCATATGTGTGCAGGGTGATGATTATTGATCTTGATGCGCATCAAGGGAATGGACATGAAATGGACTTTGGGAAAGATAGTATGGTTTCTTTTAACTTTACTTTTAAAGACACTAATGGCTCTGCTCATGAATTTTGCTGATAATGTGATACCTCCTGACAGGAAGAGTTTATATTCTGGACATGTACAATCCCGATATTTATCCCTTCGTAAGATATTCCTCATTAAATCGTTATTACATTTGCTCGGAACTAAATTACATATTCTTCCTTCCATAAGCATAATCAAGCTAGTCTTAAATCATGTTGATAGCTACATGTGTTACCAACTGACTGCTCCCTGAAATGCTCATTTACCTTTTTCTGTTGCTACTTACGTACAGGACTTCAAGGCAAGAACTTACATTGATCAGAGTGTCAAAGTAAAGGTATATTGTTGCTACTTCCAGATACACTGGCTCTTAATTATCAAGCACTTACCCTACTCCATTTCGTGATGACAATAGTAATGACGTTCTTTGTTGCTCACAGAGTGGAACTCCAACAAAGCTGTATTTGAAAAAATTAGATAAAGCACTTGAGGTATGGATGCGCTGGGAATCATTACCATTCTTTTTAATCAGCATATGCAAAATAGAGTACCTCCCATTCATATATGGATGTTGAGGCTTGACATTGGGTCTTTCAATGTCAATTCCAGGTTGCTGGGATATGTTTTAAACCCGAGTTGATTGTGTACAATGCTGGCACTGATATCCTCGATGGAGACCCTCTGGGCGAGTTGAAGGTAGTTCTGTTTGCTAGACTCCCCTTTTAAAATACTTATCTTGTTATGTGCAGTTACCACTTACCAGTGATTTCTAACTTCCTCTAGAGTAGCAAATACAAAACAAGATTGAAGATTTTGTGCCAAAGTTCATTAGTATGATCACACTTTCAGGTGAGCCCTGACGGAATAGCAAGTAGAGATGAGAAGGTGTTCAGATTTGCCAAAGAAAAGAACATTCCTCTTGTTATGCTTACATCAGGTATGTTTTTTTTTCCCGTTATTCAGTAAGAAAACATACCTGATTGAATCCATTTTCATCCGAAGATTGAGTGCATTCTCCTTTTTGTTTGTTGTTTGGTCACACTTTTTATTTTCGTCAAACTAAATTATGTGTTTGTTTACAGGTGGTTATATGAAATCAAGTGCTAAAGTTATTGCAGATTCGTTAACGAACCTGTTGAATAAAGGGTTGATTGATTTGGCGACTCCTCCTTTGGGAACCTAAAAACCATATTCATGAACTTTTTTGTGTGTACATATGTGAGATTGCAAAGGAAATTTATACTTTTTTTACTGTACTTTTGGTTTGCACTGATGTATAAATACAGCTCTAAAAAGTGCCAGATGATTCAATAACAAAATGCTTGTATACGACAGTGCTAATCAAATGCAAAACAGACGGTACCAATTAAAGATAGGGTAGATAGAGACATGGAAACAATCTTTGCTTTTCAATAGAGCCAGATTCTTAGCTTCTGACCAAAAAAATGACACTTATATTTTTGAAGCAGTGGCAAGTAGGAAATGATGTGGAAACTCTAAAGGTTGAAATGTTGAAAGAACAATACAAAAATAGTCTCGTACGGCATTCATAAAGTGCGAAAGTACATTTTCAGCTACCAAAACATTAAGTTTATATGTGTATCTTCCCGGGCTTACAAATTTGAAATATGCCTAGAAAGTTTAGTTCTGAATCTAGTGATTAGATACACCAGCTTTCTCCGCTTACTGGAGGGTTTGATGATATCAGAATCACCTGGAAAATAAAAATACTGAAAAGAAGTGTCAGGCAGAAGAAGAAAATCCACTAACCGAGTTGAAGAAAAGAAAATTGATTTTTCTGGATCAGTGACACTGAGGCATGAACCACTATGGTTTGCAAGAACACAAAAAAAAAAAAAAACAAAATTAAAAAACATTGATATCCGACCTACCGGATTCGAACCAGTGACCTAAGGATTATCTGCTAAGAACTACAGTCCTCCGCTCTACCAACTGAGCTAAGGTCGGTCGTGCTCATTATTCAAGAAAGATATTATTTAATCTAACTTTGATTGAGACTGTCTGATTTCTTGATTTTGTAAAAGTGTAGAACCTCCTCCTTATTTGGCCAGAGAATCAAACACCATTTATTTATTTAATTTAATATAAGGAGAGAGTATGACTCCCATGGTAAAGGAAATTGGTTTTCAATGGAGTTATGCAAAGTGGTTAAATATCTTTTATTGAGTTAAGTCCACATAGTCCGGCAGAGAGAACACGTATTGCATGAATAAGATCAGTGATTCTCATGCTATATATATATATAGTGGATGAGTATACAATAAGCACTCACCGATCGAGTATTTGAAAGTCTAGAACATAACCAAGAATTCAATAATGAATTAATATATACTGTTCAGGCAGGACCATAAATATTGATAGATATATATGAACTAGTTTAAAGAAGGAATTCGGTCGGGGAACATGTTCAGGAGACTCTGTACTAGTAAATAACTAGTAAGAGTTGATTATGCATCCTTTTAGCACTAAACACATACTGACAGTTCAATTGAGAACTTCGATATATGCAGCATATAGATACTGCCACTATAAGAAAAACGGATTTAAACTATATATCGTTTTAAGTCGTTTAAAGTCCTTTTTAAGTCGTTATAATTCTTATAGTGATTAAAAGTAGCACTTGCTCCCCTTGTTGTAAAAAGCCCGCTTTGTAAAGGTCTAGACCGGCTAGACAGTCGCTCTAGTAATCAACCAACTTACCTTAAACGAGTACTCTTCTCATTGCTTCAGAGCTAGACCAACCACCAGGGAGCAAATAAAATTCTTATTGCTTAATAGCTAGACCAACCATTAGAGCAAGTAAAATATCAATCGCTTCAGATAGACCAACCATCCTAAAGCAAATAAAATACCTAGTTGATAGATACATGGAACAACTCAGCCTGAAATTGCTTTGTTAAGGTTTTAGGCGACCAAATAATTTTGCTCGCTAAAAGCGATTTCTGATTTTGATTGGCCTGAAGTTGGTTGCTTAAGTTTTTTAGTTTATCGAATTTTTTACTCTCTAAAAGCGATTTGTGATTTAGGAACTACTAAAATACCTAGTTGATAGAACATGGAACAACTTAGCCTGAAGTTAGATGCTTAGATTTTTAAACTACCAATTTATTTTGCTCGCTAAAAGCAAATTGAGCTATTAAAATATCTAGTTGATAGATATATGAAACAACTTAGGTTAAAGTTAGTTGCTTAGATTTTTAAGCTACCAAATTGTTTTGCTCCCTAAAAGCGAATTCTGATTTTGATTGGCCTAAAGTTGATTGCTTAGATTTTTAAGCTACCAAATTATTTTAGAATTCTGATTTTGATTGACATGAAGTTGGTTACTTAAGTTTTTAAACTACCAAATTTCTTTGCTCGTTAAAAGCAAATTCTGGTTTAGATAATCCCAAAATATAATTATAATTAAAAACTAATACTGGACGTTATCACTAATTAAAATTATATAATTATAAATGGTAACTTCTAATTAAGATTCTATAATTATAATTATCCACTTTTAATTGAGATTAAAATAACCAAAAAATCTTAATTAACTTCTAATTAAGATTCTACAATTATACATGTCCTGATATGTCCTTCAGTGTCCTCACCAATTACATCGCCAACATCGTCATTCTCATCTTCTTGTAAATCACCACCAGTACGTCTATCTTCAACTTCATGTTCATCTTCAACTCCATGTTCATCTAGGGATTCATCTTCTAAATCATCTAGGGATTCCTGAAAATACAGCTACAAAAAGCAACAAGCTCAGAAATATCCAAGTCCATATTCTGAATTGAGACCAATCAAATTAATCGATTGAAAGCATAACTTCAATTATTACATGTTTAAATTTTTTTATTAAGTTGATTCATGAATCCTGATCTAACTATGCTAGAAAGGAAACACAATAAGACACAATTGAAAACTAATGAAACAGTAATTGAAAGATATATTGACAACACATTGTGAAAAAAAATTCTTTACAGTTACTAGCATATTTCTCTTGACGGCATAATACAACTAAAGTTTACCTCATAAGACTGACAATTCAGAGATGTTAATCAACATATTACACACTAAGAAAAGTACAGGACTTAAACTTTAGAATGCAATAGGTCTCGAGAATTTAACCCACCTTGACAGTGTTGAGTTCTTCATCGCAAACAACCCAACATCCACCTGTGACAAAGCTAAACTCATACCACAAGTGCACATACTCTTTGCCTCACAAAGTCCACACCTTAATTTTTGTTTCAAGCAAACCAGAAATCAGTGTATAAAGAAATCCTAACTTCAAAAAGAACCAAGCAAATCGCAATGGAAAGCAAACACAAACAAGAGCATTGATGTAATTTTATATAGTGGTAAAAAGAGGTTCGTTACTCGAACTTGTAAAGG
>JAJJMC010004815.1:3015691-3037984 GCA_023531435.1 Papaver californicum
TGACTCGGCCCGATCCAGCTCGCTGGGTTGACTCGCCTGGTTGACCCACTGGGTTGACCGATCCAGCTCAGCCCGATCCAAGGGTGCCCCAATCCAAAGTGTGGGTGCCTTGATCCATTTTCCCGGGTGCTTTGAACACTTTTTGAGCTAATTTTTCCACAAATCTTTATTCTTCTAATGTACCTACAAAAGCATAAAAACACGTAATAGACACAAAATCGAATACTAACTCACTAGAAATTAAGGTGCAATTTAGACACTAAAAGGTGTCTATCAAGCATGACCAGAGAGAAAACCACGCATAATCAAGACAATATTAAATAAATATCAGCGGCACACTACTGAAGTACTTAGCTTATGAACATAAATCACACAAACAGAAAGATTAATCCATATTACAGACTTCACTACAGTAGAAAAAATAAGAGAACAATATGAACACAGAAAAAAAAATTGAAATAAAACAACCAAATTTCAGTGGGTAACTAAAAAATTCAACCCTTCAATGATCATTAGAGTTGAAATTTCAGTTAACATTTCAACATTTAACAAAACCCACACTGAATTTTTTTTATTCTAAATTCAGTTGAACAACATGAAATTTTAAATTTTGAATAATACGTAGAGCTGAAATCGTTAATATTTGTTCCGTTTTTTAGCACAAACCCTAAAAATGAAAGAAAACCTTCAAATCAGTTGAATCTTTATTACATACGAAAAATATATTGATCCTAAACCCTACCCATAGCCATTCAAATCTTGAAAAAACTCATAATTATAAGAAGCTTTCTGCAAATCGAATAAGGGGTTTTAATGGTATTTGATCAAACGTGAAAAGGTTAAAAATGAATTTTATCTAGAGATCAAAATAAAAAACTTCAAAAACTAGAAACAATTAATCGTTTCTACTTACAGTGAAAACTTTAAGGGTTTTAATAGAAACGATGCTTGGATAAGGTTTCACACAGAAACCTAATCTTAAATGTCTGTGGTGTTTCTCGGTTAACATGGAAATGAAAAATCCACTAACTTTCTAGACCACTATGTAGATAGCTTTAGATTTAGGGAGGGAGGCGTTGAAGTGATTTAATTAGGGTGTTTATATATAGAAGGGTACAAAACGTAAATAATAGAAACTTTATGGTCAATAAGTAAAACAAATAGGGTTTTAACTTAACTGACTGTTCAAGATTAACATTTTACGCTGATCGGACGGTTCTAGATTTTACATCTTCCACTCATACGGATAGTTAATCTGACGGTTCAAAATTAAAATTTTATGCTCATACGGATCACGAATCTGACGGACCAAGATTAGCATCTTGTTTTTATACGGGGCACAACCAGAACGCCCAATAAAACATACGTCTCTCAATAAGTATGATCTAGTTATTTTGATGAAATCAAGTAAAGTTGTTTTTAATTGGATTGAATTCATGGATAATTGGTCGGAGTTTATGCGATATAGGGAGTATAATAGAATGATTAATCAATCTTACATATTGCCAGTTGACCTCGCTCAATTTCTCCCCGATTTCATTAGTTTCTCCACTTATCCATCATTTTAACCGAATATCCATCGACCTCACTTGACCTTGTTCAATTTCACCCTATATTCATTTGTCTCACTCTGTCTTACTCAAATTCAGACAATATCCATCAAATTTACGATAATATGTTATAAATCGATTTCACATAATATCCCTCGATGTTGATGCCACAATTTTGTTTGTTGCACAAGAAATTTTAGGGTTCACCCAATCAATTTTCAACGATATCCATCAAATTTACCTGACATCACCCAATTTAACCTGAAATTACTCGACGTCACTTATTTTTGCTTGTTATCCATCAATTTCATCCAAAATTTTGTAAGGTAGCCGATAATAAAGAATTACGAATTGTTCTGGTAAATAATAAGGACGGAGTTTGAGAGAATGAACGATAATTAATGAGATTCTTACATTAGATATTGAACATTCGTCCAAAGATTTTTAACTTACAACAAAGTGAAGATTTGTTTGGTTTCTCCCATTTTCCCTGAACCTCGCCTAATTTCATACATTATTCATCAATTATTTGTTGCTCAATTTACCTTAACTTCACTCAATTACTTAGTATAATTTAGGTAGCAATCAACAATGCAAAATTGGTCAAACAAGACGCTCAATTCCTCAATGACCTTTTCCTCTCACCGGAACCCTAAACCTATCGATGTTCGTCGTATTATCCTTAATAACCTCTTCCTCTAAGTCAGAATCTTCACCGGTACCCTAATCCTACCGATGTTTTTCATATTATCCTCGATGACCTTTTCCCCTCACCGGAATTCTAAACCCATCAGTGTTCGTCATATTATCTTTAACGACATTTTTTTCTAAGTCATAATCTTCATCGGAACCCTAAGTTTACCAATGTTCATCCTATTATCGAATCCTTAATAACCTCTTTCCCTAAGTCATAAATTCACTAGAACACTAAATCTACTGATGTTCGTCATATTATCCTTAATTAATGACCTTTTTCACTAAGTCGAAATCTTCACCGGAACCCTAAACTTACCGATTTTGTTCATATTATATCCTTAATAACTTTTTCCACGAAATCAAAATCTTTACCAGAACTCTATCGTCGATAACAATATCCAAATTAATTGATATATATTCTTCGGATTTTTTGTACCGAAGGTTGATAATAAAATTCAATGCACTAGTTCGTTTTAGCACAAAGGAAACCGCACATGCTTCTCACACACTTGTCTCAATCTGTATGAGAATCCAAAATCAAATCTGTACCCTCCAAAAAAATCCCACGATCCGTATGAGTATCCTTATCCACCGTCCAAAATTTATATTCAAAACCCTAAATGTTTTTTCCCCCTTCATTTTCCTTTTTTTCTTTCTCTTTCTTTCTCGGTTCTGCTCTCTAATCCTCCGCCGCTACCAAAACCCTAAACATCAGCTCAACTTTTTCAGAACAAGAAGAATTAATCAAAGCTAGATCAGTTGATTTACTTCTCTTACCGATCTCTTTTTCTCCCTCACCTATTCTCAGATCTGTAAACTCATTTCCCCTAAATGGTTTCAGAAAGTATAGATTAGTTGATTCTAAGAGATATGACAGACATTAAGTTCAAAACAGAAGAAGACCCTAACTTAATTGAGAACGGGTCTTCTATCCATCCAGATGAGAATGGTAATAGAAAGACCAGAACTTGAAGGTCTTCTGGTTAATTTTATCTTCTGTTTCACTTGACTCGGCGTCTTTCCCTCGACCGGATTCCACTTGAAGGTATACATTTTGTTAGTTTATCGTCAAATTTTACTTCTTTTCAGTTTAGAAAAGAACCCATGGTTTAGAATTTCTTATAAACATTGTTCTAGTTGTAATTTCAGCAGGAACAAAAAAAGAAGATGGATGACCTCAGACTGTTTGTTGAATTGTTTGAATAGAGCTAAACCACTTAAATTTGAGTTTACATAACCAATTCCTGTTTCAATTTTTGTACTTGGGGATTGAAATTTTGTTTTGTTCAGTGTATCTGTTGATGAAATTGGTTTATATTTTTGTATAGAAAATAATGGATGAAGAGGAGGACTTGCCGAGAGATGCTAAAAACACTTTTAAAATCAATAGGTGTTTCAGAATATCAACCTCGTGTTATTCACCAATTTTTAGAACTTTGCGGCGGATGTTTTGACAGATGCTCAAGTTTACTCAGAACATGCTAGTAAACCAGCGATTGAACTGATGATATTAAGCTTGCGATTCAAATAAAAGTTAATTTCAGTTTCTCGCAACCTCCTCCTCGAGTGGTAAATCCTTCGTTTTCCCAGAGCTATATGACTTCGTATCCCAACCATTTGTATGGAGTAACATGAAACCTTTTATCCAGAACTTCTTGTTTTGTGAGTGTGTGTGTGTGTGAATAACTTTGCAATGTCAGTTATATCCCACAGACTCACAGTTTCACAGCTTTGATAATTTTCTAAGATCAAAATTTTGACTATTGCTTTGAATGCTCAGGTCCTGCTAGTAGAGCTTGCAAGGAACAGAAGCAAAATGCCACTGCCGAAGTCAATTACAGGGCCTGGAATCCCACTCCCACCCCGCCAGATGAAGACACACTGATCATCCTTAACTACCAACTTGCAGTCCCCATAAGACCACTAGCCCAAGCAGATGAAGAAATGGAGGAAAATGAAGATGTGGTCAATCCTAATCAAAATTCCAATCTAAATCCATCTCAGGAACAAAAGACAGATCAGCAACAAACTTCTCCTCAAAGAGTATCCTTTGCTTCGCTGGAAACGTCCAGGGTGAAATCAAAACTCTTCTCTTTATTGTCCGTTTAAGTTTTTCTATTTGCAACGCTGCTGCTGTAACATTCCCACTGTAACGCTGAGTGCGAGGAGCCTCAAATAGTGTTGGTTCCACCTAAAAGTGGGTCATCGACTTGTAAGTTTCTATTCTAAATTTCATATATGTAAAAGTGGGTCATCAACTTGTAAGTTTCTATTCTAAATTTCATATATGTACTTGATTTTTCCAATATTGTTAAAGTGAGCAGCAATAGTCTTGGTGTGTGGAAGTACTTCACCAACATTCTCTTCCTTGTTATATGCTAATAGAACTTAAAGCTTGCGTGTTTGCTATGCAGCCACCAGAACCTGAAAAAAACAAGGTCACAGAATATGGCTTAACTGGATGGGGAGTCGATGCTAGCCTCTTGGTATTTTTGTAGCTTTATCCATTGGTAATAATAATGCTCATGATGTACAAAATTAGAAGACGCGCAAGAATCACTACCAGAACTTAGAATCACAATTTACAATCTACAACACAACAATTGAACGACTTGATTTTTTTCTAGAATATATGTAGTTTCTCACAAATTAACCTCGACCCTTTTGGTTAATTTTATCTTCTGTTTCAGTACTTTCTATGCTAAGAATAAAACCACAACTTTTCTTGTTAATAAGATTCTTAGTCCTTGGTAAACTAACAAAATTTAGTTACGTCTTGTTAGTTTCATGCTCCTGTTAGGTTCTAGTAATGATCTGGTACTTTGTTATTCATTACATTCAGGTTATTCGAATTACATTTGAGAGTATATTACACTCTACAAAATATATTAACTCCTTCAATTTTTCGATTATGTTCGCAGGAGGGTATGCCAATGATATTATCAGTGTGAAACAAAATAAAAGAGAGAGGGCTTGGAACCCACAAAAGCTACAGTAGTTGAATGGTCTCGACGAAACTCTGCATGTTGGATATTGATTTAATTTCTTGTCGTCTTGTTTACCTGAAATAGGGCATTTCTTTACTTTCCGATGCATTTAAGCTTGGACCTGTAACATAACATGTAATTCTAAACTACCTCAATGTACATACATCTGTAAAAATCCAACATTGGAGTATAAAAGTAAAAACATAACAGTTCTTGAACTATTTGTGATAATCTCTTTTTTGAGTAATGTCTTTGTACAAGAATCTATGTGCAAACTGTTGTAATTCTTGAAAAATGTTGAACAAATAGATTTTTGGATGTTGGAAGGGTCATTTTCCAAGAGAAGGCAAGGATATGGTCGAATTTGGTTTTAATTTTGAAATTGTTGAACTGAGTGTTAAAAGTTTCAGATTTTGACTGGAATGATATGGGTTGTGGGATTTGTTAAAAAGTTTGGTTTTAATTATAGTCAATTTAGTCGACTCATGTTAAAAAAAATTCAATTTGTGCATCCAAATATTTGCTCATAGTGAATCAAAATATTGATTTAAACGAGTTTTTATGTTTCCATAAACAAATCCTAATAAGATTGTTGGATCAATACCAAGATCTCAAATGTCTAATTCAAAAATTGAATTCTCTTTTGAAATTATGGTGGCGGCTTAAACTTAGTTGCTGTGAGAGGTTTTACCAAGTAATTCATTTTTTGGTTGCTACGAGTATGTGCCTCAAAGTAAAGAGCCACATGATCACTTTTCTAGATGCTATATAGATTACTTGAAAAAAGGATCTAGCGATCAAACACATCTGGCCATGGCTAAAAATTAGTTGACACAGTTTTAAAGCAGCCCAACTACTTGGCAGTTGCAAGTTTTGTAGCTTAAACTCTTAAAGCGACTAAAATATTGGGCTCTTGCTAACATTTAGAGCAACCAATTAATTTTCTTTTGCTACGAGTATGTGCCTCAAAGTAAAGAGCTACACGAGCACTTTTCTAGATGCTATATAGATTACTTGAAAAAGGATCTAGCGATCAAACACATCTGGCCATGGCTAAAAATTAGTTGACACAGCTTTAAAGCAGCCCAACTATTTGGCAGTTGCAAGTTTTGTAGCTTAAACTCTTAAAGCGACTAAAATATTGGGCTCTTGCTAACATTTAGAGCAACCAATTAATTTTCTGTTGCTACGAGTCTGTGCCTCAAAGTAAATAGCTACATGGTCACTTTTTTAGCTTCTATAAATTACTTGAACAAAGGATCTAACGATTAAATATATTTTTTCGTGGCTAAATAAAAGTGGACACAGGTTTATGGCCGTCAAATTTTTTGGCAGTTGCAATTTTGGATAGATAAGTCTGCAAGTCCCGATTGTTAGCATTCTAACCATGCTGTTTTAATCTTAACATGATCAAATCAGGATCTAGATTATTCTATGTTTGCTACACACATAAAATCAACGATAACTTCAGGGAGAAGCTGTAACTTACCTAATGATGATGAAGTATCCATTGATGCCGAGTTTTAGCTTCTTATCCTTCCTTTCTTCTCCCGAGCTTCAATACAAAACTAATAGATTGATTTATATTCCTCTTACCAAAACTTAACTGGTTATTACTATTATGATGGTGTAATTAGTAACCACTCTTATATGGCAAGGAATAACTATTATGTATCTCAAGGTTGCTATTTATAGCTCAGGTTTCTTACCATCAAAGAAACATAAGAGATAAGATGGAAACATAACCGCCTTGGGAGATTTTTTCGCCGACAAACCAGAATTTTCTAGAAATTATGTAAAGTCGGTGACTTTTTATGGGTTCAAGCCAATTTCCTGATCTCGGATCATTTAGGCCACAAACTCTAACATTTTCACACTTGGTCCACAAAATTCGTTGCAAAACTGATACATCAATCAAAGGCTTGTCACGAAACAAACATGCACGCAATCTTAAAAAGAGAGTTTGATCCATTACAATAAACTATAATGTCGTTGTTTAATAATACACTAATGTGAGTCACGACGCTCATACATCATTAAACAACACACTCCCTTCCATGTACTACATCATCAACACATTACAAAACAATAAAAACATAAGTTCTTCTCACTTCATAAGGATAAATGCCATAAAATCCTTAGTACCATTAATTTGAATTACCAAAGATTCCTGTATTATTCATTCCATCAATAATTGTGTGCACGTATGGAATAACAGAAAAATGGAAAGAACACCTTTCGTGAGATCTCAAAGAGTGATGTGGTGGCCAACAATTCATCCATACCTTAACTATTATAAAGGGCCAATACATTGCAATGTAAATTTTTCCTTTAATGCACCAAGTGGAAACCCTAGCTTGTTTTTATCGATGAATATAAATTTACAAGTTTTATACTTGTATTTTCCACATCTGCTTGTTCTTTCCGATCCTCTTTCTGTATGATAAGAAACTCTATCTTTATATGCTTACTAGCATATTAGGATTCACTATGTTTGTTTAAAAGAAGAGATTGTTGTGCACAATAAGTACTCAACAACTTGGCTATAATGTCGACGTTCTCCAAATCCTGAGATAAGATGCACAACCTCAAAATTGTGGTGTTATTCAAATACCACATATTCATACTCTAAAATTAATGAAGCACTTATAAACTATACAACTCAATATTAGAATGATGACACTGTCCAAAATGACTTCATGAATCATGAACTTCCAATGAGTCTGAATTATTAATTACCATCTTCAAGGAATCAATTATATGAAAATGTATACTTTCATATTCTATAATAAGTTATATTCTTGGGTTACTTTGGCAACAACCAAGAATTCCTATTATAGAACTCCTTATATAAACTTCATGCATAACACATTATACATGGAGATCTTTAGAATACAAAAGCATAAGTTATTCCTTGTACTTTCTTGAGATTGCTAGATCTTCATTACGTAGAAGTGACATTTGTTACTCTTAGTTTCAATACTGGCAAAACAACTTTCCATGCCATAAATCTTAGAAACTTTCTTTAGTGATATGTTCTTCCCTGTGCTAATGGAAAGTTTCATCTCACTCATTCAAAAGTTATTTAAATAGAACTTTCTAGTTTTAATAAAAACACCAAGATTTCCAACGGAAAATAGTTACTAGCGTGTCATCAACATACAATCAATATATGCGCACTTACTCCCATTCGTGATATTAGTTATGGGTTCAAGAAGTCAGTTTCAGATAATTCAATGTTTGCAATAAAAGAGTTGGGTCAATTGGGATACTTTCTAGGAATTGAAGCAGTAAGAAGTTCTGATTCAATAGTTTTAACTCAGAAGAAATATACTTTGGAATTATTAGAGAAGGTTAACATGCTAGATTGTAAACCTTGTGATACACCAGTAGTTAAATCTGCTAGGGTGTCACTTCATGATGGAAATGTATTGGATAATCCTAGTGAATTATGTGTCACAGTTTATGCACTGTCCAACAGATGTACATTTTCAACTTGTTAAAGGGATTATGAGGTATTTGAAAGGAACAATTGGTTTGGGTATTACTTTGAGAAGTGGTGCTTTAGATAAACTTAAAGCCTTTACAAGTTCAGATTGGGAAGGGTGTCCATACACTAGAAGATCAACTTCAGGTTATGTAGTGTTTCTGGGTGACAATTTAATTTCATGGTCTTCTAAAAAGAAACAAACAGTGTCTAAGTCTTCAGCAGAAGCTGAATATAAGTGTCTTTCTGTTGCTTCTGCTGAGTTACAATGGCTTACATTTTTGTTATCTAAGTTACATGTTACAGTTTCTATTCTAGCTCTTCTCTTGTGTGACAATGCAAGTGCTTTGTCATTGGCTTCTAATCCTGTTTTTTATGCCAGGACAAAGCACATAGAGATACAATTTCATTATATCAGGGAGTTGGTGGACAAAGGCTTTATGAAGTTGCATCATGTGTCAAGTGAAGAACAACTAGCTGATCTGTTTACTAAAGGCTTATCTTTTCCAGCCTTTTCAAGACGTTTGAAGCAACCGTTAGGTTCCACATTATCTTCTTAGTTTTGGGTTTTACTTTTTCAAAATTTTATTGGTTTTGTTTTCTTAGTTTGTTCAAACTGAAACTGTTTTACAGTATCAGTTTGAGAGGGGTGTATTAGATATGTTAAGTCAAAATTAGTCAAGTATATGTCAGTGAATCAGAGTCAAGTCATGGGTTGACTTTACCTTACTTGTGTCCAGCTCTAACAACTATAAAAGCTGTAATAACTCTGTCTGAAAAAAATTATCCAAAAACATTTTCTATTATACATGACTTACAGGTTTCTCAGATATTAACCAAAAAGGGAGTAAATTCTATCATCTGGACCATGTTTTCTCATTACATGTGTTTTCTCTTTCAGCATAGACACTCAAAGCAACAATTTAACCTAACAAAACCAAACTAAGAAGACATTGGCCATGGTGGGATCACTTTTGGTCTTTCAGAGGAAGATTTTTCCTTGTTTTAATGATTATGAGATAATAGATTTTTGTGTGTCCCCAGAATAAAAAATAAATTTGAAGAAATTAAAAATCCAGAACATGGCAAAATTACAGTTGAAAGAGAAAGCAAAGAATCCAAAATATTAGACTTCAGCATTAATCCCTATTTATAGATAGCATTGCCACTATGGGGACTGTCATCCCAACTAGGTTGGCACCACAGCCACCGTCGATCCATATGCTGAGATAAAATATAATCTAAAAACAAACACCATAAAAAAATACAAATTATCCGAGATGAGTTACCCGCATCCTCTTCTGATGTACGTCTTTGATATTTGATATTGAAATAATTCAAGACCACAATCTTTAATTACCTTCACAAGTAGTCCAAATTGAAATCCTACAGAAACCACAGCAACATTGCATTTTAACTAACTCCATGAAAAAGTAAATCACTGCCAAAATCAACAATAAGAATAAAAATGAAATTGGAGAGAGAGAGAGAAAGTGAGATGGTGTACCTATTTGTTGATATATACAAATTGGAGCAGAGCAAGCTGATTTACTTAAGTATGCATCGAACAAATGGGAGGTACTTGTGGAAATAATATGCAATAGGCTCCTTCTCCATCTTTTTGCAATTCGTTATCCATATGCTTCGGAGAGATAAAGTCCATAATCGTAAATTTGGTATGGATGTCAAATTACCGCACATACGGATCTCTACTTCCCCAAGGCAAGGGAAGGAATTATGAGGTGAAGGAGGTGCAAACCATTCTTCTAAATTTTCTAAATACCAGATGTGCAACCTAGTTAACGAAGGGAATAATGTTGATGCAGAACCTTTGCTGAATTCTTCATCTTGCTGGTAGTAAAACTCATCACCTAAATACTTGAATGAATTCATACTATCTATCTTAAGAATCCGAAGACACGGGAGTTGACCCAGGCCTACGAATTTTGTACAACTCTTGCAGTTGTAAAACTTTAATTCCACTAAATTAGGAAGAGAAGAAGATGATCCCATCCACTTCGGAGTCTTTAAACCAGGAAAACCCTTGATAGATATTATGTCCAAATTAGGGTGAGGTTGGAGACCTTCCAGCACCATTGCAGAATTATTAACAACCTCTTCCTCTTCCTCTTCTTCTTCTTCGTAATCCCATTGTAGAACCAAATGTTGAATGTGTTGTTTGTCTTTCAACTTTGCCATCTCCGCCTCTATTTTACCACCTCTCACATTCTCTAGATTTAGTATACTTAACTCCCGAAGGGAGTTTAGATCTGCTAATTCTTGGATAGAACTAAAACTTGAGTTATAACTGCAGGTATCATCTTCTTTCCTCACGATGAAGGAGATCAATACTTCGAGGCGAGTTAGCTTTTCACTACCTCTAGGCATTATTAACTGATTCCATTTGTTTCCCCAGTACTCCATATGTCTCAATTCCACCCAATTCTTAATATCTTCGGGTAACTTATTAAACTCGACTCTAAAATTCACATACTCTAATTTACAGATGTTCCTAGCCAAAGACTCGGGTAATTCTGTTATTCCAGTACCTCGAAAATCAAGTGACCTTAGTTGTGTCAAAAATCTGAAGTTACGAGGTAGTGCTTCTAATTGATTACAACCTTGGAAGTTGAACTTAGTTAAATTATAGAGGAGACAGATTGAATCGGGTAACTCTGAGATTTTTGTTTCTGAAATATCAAGGGACGATAGATTTTGGAGATGACCAATATTTGTGGGTAACACACTAATATGCCGACAACTACTGATATCTAAACTCTGCAAATTGGTGAGCCTCGTAATAGAATCAGGTAGAACGTTTGTTTTACCTTCGTCTAAATTAGAGAGATCTAGATGTCGCAACATAGTAATAGATACAAAATTTGTTTCACCTGCGTCTGAATTAGAGAGATCTAGATGTCGCAAATTAATCAAACAACCAATTCCTTCTTGGAGAATGTTTTGAACATTTGAGCATGATTTAAGGTTGAGAGTTTGGAGATTGTAGTGTTGATGAATGGTGTCAGCAGCATGAAGATCTCCAATATTAGAATAACTGAGGTCAAGTACCTCATGTGCTTAAACTTAGGGGAAGATATATGTTTCAGACTTGGATAACCACCAACAGCTAGCTGATGTATTATTACACGAAGACGCTCGTTACTCAGTGGCAAAACAATATCTTTTCCTTGGAAAAAAATTGTCCGCAATTTTGTTGCATTTTCCAATACATTAAATTCTTCTTTTGGTATTCCTTCCGTGATTAGCCATAGCCAACGAATTTGAGACACATCAGTTTTCGTTTCACTTGTATTCAGAGTTGTAACTTCATCACTTCCAATGACACTTAACGCAAGATCATGCTCTAAATCATGCATTTTAAACGTTTTAATGTCACCCAAAAAATCCTTAACTACATCTTGAAAGAAAGAGCTAGACAACAGACTGAGGAAGTAATCGTTACCAATATATTCGAGTGAGTTTCGATGATTTCCTCCATTAGATGAATGAATGAATCCTTCAGCCATCCACAACCGAATCAATGTTTCTCTATTAAAAACCCAATCTTTGGGAAATAAACAACAATATGAAAAACATTGCTTCAAATGGGATGGTAAAGTATCGTAACTCAATTTCAATATTGGTATGATTCCACCACTACGATTTTCTGGTGTTTCTAATCTTTTGTTGTCTCTGATTGACAACCACTGCCTCTCATCACTCTGTGAGTGCATAAGACAACCAAAAAAGTTTGCGGCAAGTGGCAAACCTCCACATTTTTTTGCTATTTGCTCTCCCATAATTTTCATATTTGGAGTCTCAGATGCTCCACCAGGAGAAAAAGCTTTGTTCTTGATAATAGACCAACACTCTGCTTCAGATAATACATTTAGATTGTAAGGAGGAATTAAACCTTGCACCACCGATGCAACTTTTTGACTGCGTGTAGTGACTATAACTTTGCTGCCAACGGAGCCCAAGTCTAAGACACTCTTAAGTTTATTCCATTCCATGGAATCTTCATTCCACAAGTCATCAAGAACTAGCAAATATTTTTTTCCTTCTAATTCTTCTCTAACTTTTTTTACTAATACATCAGTGTTTGAAAAATCTTCGCATCTAGAATTAGTGGCAGACTCCATAATGTTTTTTAAAATTGTAAACACATCGAAGTCATCAGAAATACAAACCCACATTTTTCTGTCGAAGTATTTTTCTACTGATTTATCATTGTAGATAGATTGTGATAAACTGGTCTTTCCTAGTCCACCCATACCCACTATGGATATGACGGAGACTTTTTCATGAATATTATTAGAATTTACAGAAGATGTTGATGGTAAAGATGATGACATTCTCATCGTTGTTAACATCTTTACTATCTTTGATTTATCTGCTTCTCTTCCTACAAATTTTGAAACATCTCCAAAGAATGAAGTAGTCATCCGCTTATTATGTTGCTCGTATCCACCACTAGTACTACTAGTGGTTTGAAACTTAAATCTTTTCATATCAGTTGCAATTTGATTTAACTGTGTATTTACGCCTTTGATTTTATGCGCCATTTTAAATCGAAAGGCAACTTGATTGAAGGATGAAAAGAAAACTTTTACCTTCCTTTCCTTGTCAGATCTACGCATAGCTTCGTAACAAAATTCATCCAGCACATCATCAGCATCATAAGATACTTCCTTGAGCCTTTTTAACCAAAGTAAAACCGCAGCATCATTCACCTGCTTCCTCTCCGCATCGGATGTTCGAGCCGCAATAACCTCCAACGTTTGTTTAAGCGTTTTCAGCTAGCTCATCCTTAACACCCCAGGCCAGACTAATCTCACTGCCAACTACAGTGATCAACTTTTTCAAAATTTCAGATGCACCATCAACAATGTTACCCTCCAACGCCATTATAAATGGATGCAGATCGAAGCTTAAGAAAAGTGTTTGTAGGTGGGAATGTGTTATTTAGAGTGTGTGGTATCAATCTATGTATTTGTAGAAGATTGAAAACATAATCAACAGCAACTTAATTAAAAATATAATAATCCAAGTTGAGGTTTTGGATAGGTACAAAAGTTAATCAATTGCAAGAAAACACAAACAAAAGCTAATTAATGAAATTAAGTTAATTATTTGAAGTTTTCATGCATAGCTAATCAGTTGTTTTGTTTATTTAATTAAATCAATCAAGTGGCTACTTATCGAATTAAGCCAATGTAATAATGCAAACTACCCAGTTGGTATACAGTCTAATCTGGATAAAGTAACAATGATAATGGGCTGGCGATGAGTCATATTCGTCTTAATCACGTTATGTGTTATTTTTAATTCATATATGGATCAAAGACATCACTTAATATATTTAATTCGGTTTTTTAACTGTTCCAGGGATGAACATTTCTTGAAGTTCTAAGAAAAATTCCAAGGAAAAGGGTTAGAATTAAAAAGAAAAGAGCCGTACACGACAGGAGAGAGATCTTTCCCAATTACATACGAAGAACGTTCTCCCAATTATGCAGAAGGTGTGTTATCATTAAAGGATATGAGGTTTTGAATTTGTCATTACAAAATGTCACTTACTTATACTTTTTCCAACATAACTTACCCACTGATCTTCAGATTTATGATTTGACTGAGAAAGAATTTCTCGAATACGAAGGTTACTACTAAGATAGGCCTTTAAAATTCCATATACAATTTGTCAGAATGACATGTTAAAAGTCCAGTTTTACTTTCAGAAAAACTTTTTCGGTCCTTCAAACCTCCAATATCTACATGATAGAGACGTTTTCGTGTCTTATTTAATCTCAATTTGTATATTGTTAGAACTCATTTCTGTATTTATATTGTGATGTTATTGTGTTTGTAGGCATTTTTGGAGAAATAAACATTATTGGAAAAATTGGCTCGAAAAAGTGTTAAAGGCACCTGAAAAATTTACTAAAGGTACCCATCAAAATTACTAAGGGCACCCCAATAATTTTACTAAGGGAACCCACAAACGGTTAAAGGCACCCTCTCTCAAATTTGAAAACACTTTTTGGGCGGGAAACTATACTTCTCTTGCTGAGAAGATTGATTACGTGATTTGGGAGAATTTTGAAAGCTTTAAAGACAAAGATTATTCTCTTACTATTTGTACAAGAGTTGTACACGTTTTGAAGACCCAAATCTCGTGGTATATTTGCCATCAAGGAGAAGAGAAGTTTCACGTGAGAATAAAATCAAATATTTTTGGAAAGTAAACCAGGGAGAAAAGCTCATAAGGAAACTCGGGTATTTTAACATGATTCTTTCCAAATCAACAGCGCAACAAAGTGTAAGAGAATCCGATCGTGATTATATCAAGATTATTTTCTTACCACAGAGAGATTTGATTCTCATAAATGAGAAGATTTTTACGATTATTGAGGTTGGAGGTGGTTGTAATATAAATAGAGAATCTCTAGGAAGAATTACGGAGGGGTCTGGAGAGGCCAAAATCACCAAATCAAAAATCCAGAAATTTCTCATGATGAAGATGATGAAGAATCCGTTGCGAAAAGGTTGAAGATCCGTGGCGAAAGTTTGAAGATTCCGTTTCTAAAGCTTTTAACTTTGCAACGGATATCTTCATTTGCAACATTTATCTTTAGGAAACAGTTATCCTTCTGTAACAGTGAGTCTGTAACATTTATAAACGTTGCAAACTCATTGTTTTCATTATTTTCACTCTTTTTCACCATTTGTGAACACCTTTTTGAGAAATGAATGAGTATTTTGAGAGTGTTTTCAACATGAGAAGTTAAACCCCTTTACTGAGGTGATGGAGGAATCCATTGTTCCAAGAAAAGTGGTATATTTCTATAAATTTTTACAATTTCTTTTATGATTATTTGCCTTGGTTAAAAATTAATTTAATAATTTTTGTTAAGTAGTTGTGATTTCGTTAGATGGTACATGCTTGACCTAGGTTTTAGATGTTCCATGCTTTTTTTATACAATTGTTCTTTTGATAATCTATTTTTGCAACATATTAGAATCAAATTAAATGTAAAGAATTGCATGAATATTGATTAGATTGAATCACTTTAATTGGTTAGTGGTGAAATCCGTAACCTCAGTATTTGTGAATATTATTTTCATAATTTGTGTATAGTTTCTAGTTTAAAAATTAATTTATTAAATCTAAATTCAGTCTTCACAAGTTCGAGCAAACGATACTTTATTTACCACTATTTACTAAATCATGACTACATAATTGTTCCCACTTTCGTTTGATGACTCTCAAGACAATTATGAGTCATCAAACTTAGTAACCATTAAATACAAAACCAGACACATGTTTGATCCAATATCGAAAATTCAGTTTCTAAAGATATACCACATTATCAGAAGAAACATCAAATTTCCTTATTTTCTGAAATTTGAGTAGCTCAACTGATTGTGGTTCTTCATATCATGGATCATATAAAATCATCATGGGAATAAAATTCAATTACTGAAACTATATTTCATAGTTTACAACTCCTACTAGATTAAACATCAATCAAGCGTCTTCAGTTTCGACAATTCTTGTACCACAATTAGTACATTAAAATATACATTCACATTGGATTAGTAGTCTTTATTAATACAATTCCTTTATGCCAGTCTCACCAATGACTTAGGGCGACACTCGTGGCTATCGTTCTGCAGATGGGTCTACTACCGGCCAGAAGTCTTCGTTATTGGGATACTGTGATGGACAAAGCAAACGAACGGGGTGAGCCTGCCATTCCTGTTGTGTGAACAAAATCTATGGGAGTGCCAGCTCCTAGCAATTTAATGGGAGTAGTACTTCATTGTTCTTAGCGTCCTAGATTTATAACTGCCAGAACAATTTAATTATCTTAAACTAGGTTTCCATTCACTCAAAACACTAATAGGATTCTTGAGAGAAACTTACTGGAAACTAAGTTCAAGATGTCTGCAACAGTTTTAAGAGTTTTCACCCATAATATAACGGGTAAGTCTTAACCATGTATATCCAAAACAGTAGCACAACTACGTTTTATAAGAACACAATTATTTACCTTAAGCAATGTGCATTACACATAACACAACATTCTAGGAATTCGGCTTATAGGACGATGACGTTATCTTTAACTCGTCACATTTTCCAAAACATATATTCATCATTTTATATGAACTTACTACTTTCACTTCCTGATATTCTTTCAGACGCAAGTAACAAACATTACAATTCATGTTTATTACATGTATCCAGCTAGTAAACAGATGTAACTACAATGTGAAAGCCATTGATGAACATGGAGAAACACATTTCACCGACATTACCTAATAGTCATCATAATAATCTTAAGAAATTATAAATTCACAATGTTTACAAATACATTTCCTCGTCTCTTAAATTTTGCTTCTTCTCAAACTAAAACATCAGTTAGTCTGAAACAGATAATGTAGTAATCATCAATAACAAGGATATATCACTCGGCCATCAACAATGTGGCTAAGTTACAACAATATCGCTTAATATTCTTAGGCCTATTCCGACTGTTATCATATTTCATGATAAGAGATGACCTTTAATGTGATAACTAAAATCATTCAGTTGCACGACCACAAAGATAACATATACTAATTACTTCACATAGTGATGTCTTTGAACATATCACTAATACCGTAATTAATTAGAATATGCAATAATTTTATTAACCACATCTCTTATTGAGTTCACCATTTTGCAAGGGTTATCTTAGCAACCAAATTTACTGGTTAAACTCAATGCAGTTCACCTCTTCTGCGGCAAAATAAAATTTTCATAATCATTGCAGTAAGTGAATAATCAAGTATTAAATAATTATATGAACATGAAACACATCGACCTTAAGAGGTACCTTAATCATGTCTATAGAGTCTTGTATCTCAAAATTATGGCGAAATTTTATCTTTTACTGCTTAAAAATGAAACAACAACAAGTTACTAATATTATGTAACTCATGAAATATTTCTACCAAAATCATCATTCCGTTTCAAGCGTTATTAACATGCTATCAATATGACAACCTTAAATACGGAACAACCAAATACAACCAACACTGTGGCAAAACAAATGTCAACTTGTCATATATCCTTCGTACCATAAGATTGACACCTTTGGGTATCAAATCATGCTTAAGAGAGAATATTTCACCTAATTACTTCAGCCAAGGACGTCTTCAGATAAGTCATCAATACCGTAACTAGGATATACAAGCGACTTTGTCACCATAACTCTTAAGAGAGTTACCCATTGTAATACCCCGATTCGGCAGGTAGGGTTCGCCGAATGGAATATAGGTAATGGTTTGTCCTTTCCAAACACCGAGGACTTTTCAGCACAACTGGCCCAGAGTTGGCAAAAAGCTCTGCAGTTAAGGGTGCTCGGGCGGGAGTAATCCAGGGATGGGTGACCTCCCGGGAAGCTGTTACTGGATGACCGCAGCGGTGCCCGTAGAAAACCCCACACTTCTGGATGACCACAGTGGCTAAGTGGGGACAGTATCTGTAGCTCCCTAAGATGATTTAGATTTGTTTAGTCAATTTTCAATGAGTATAAGAGATAGAAAACCTACCGTAAGAGTTTCATGAGGATCAGGTTCAATTTACTACTGCAAAGATTGAATAATCTGAGACTGCAACGTGCTGAATTCAAACTATGGACACTCAACTGTTTATATGTTTTCTCAATAAGCGTATATCAGATTGATCTGAAATTTTAGTATGATGTTTGTATACATGTAGGTAACCTACTATAGAAATTTCATGAAGATCTGAGCATTTTAGGTACCACAAATTATAAGAGAATCGTGACCGAATCCTGTGTGTTGATGCTGAAAGCAGTCATGTTGTAATATGTATAATTCTGTAATAAACCGTTGGAATGAGCTGATTTTTGGATATGAGTAACCCATTTTTCTTATAATTCAGCATGTGATAAAGTGGTATCAGAGTCGACGACGGGTCACCTGCCAAGGGTGAGAGAGTACGCTGGACGGGGTATTCCAGGTATTGGTCTCATAGGTGGTAGGGAACATCGGAGATCTGGGATTGAATATATTCCGGAGCCGAGGACGACTCCAATTTAAGGTGGTGGTATTGTAATACCCCAATTCGACAGATAGGGTTCGCTGAATGGAATATAGGTAATGGTTTTTCCTTTCCTAACACCGAGGCCTTTTCAGCACAACTGGCTTAGAGTTGGCAAAAAGCTCTGCAGTTAAGCGTGCTCGGGTGGGAGTAATCCAGGGATGGGTGACCTCCCGGGAAGCTGCTGCAGGATGATCGCAGTGATGCCCGTAGAAAATTCCACACTGCCGGATGACCACAGTGGCTAAGTGGAAACAGTATCGGTGGAATGTCGTGTCATTACACCCTTTTACGTCGGCTACTTTGGCAGCATAATCTTACTGGTAAAACTCTACATCATTTTGGTCACATCGAAAATATGCACCATAAATGGATAAATTGAAGCATCAAAATTCTTCCTTTGGGAGAAATTAAGACACACATAAAATCTATCAAATATATATGACCCTAATTATCGACTTGTTGTATCTGTATCCTTACATATTCGTATTTTTTTGAATTAGCTCGGAAGCAAACTACTATTTTATCATCCATGAGTCTAACCCTTTACGAATGGTTACTTTGGTAATCTAATAAAAGGCTAAACTACTTACACATCATAAGGTCATATATAGGTATACATTCCGTATGTCAAAGAAAATACGACATAACAGTAAATAATTTTCACCAAAAGCCAATACATTCGGGCAATAAAAAACACAATTTTTCCTTAGCGTCTATACTTTGTTCCAGGTTCAAATTAGCTTCATGAGCCTTTGAATCCATTACGGTTCAAATGCAATCATGGAAGGTCGGTCAAAATTTTAGTCAACTAGGTCACAAAATATTAAGTTGACTAGCCATAACGATATGTACCACTAAATATATTTCGCATTTAGGCGGTAAAATTTACTAAAGACCAACAACCTTGTCATTTTATGTTCACACCGAGTGAGTAGGTGTTAAAGAGAATTATACCCAAATCATGCTAAGATTTAGTCTTATCATGATCTAAGATTCAAGAATCATAGTTGGACACGTCACATTGAATCAACATCCTACTCTTGTTGTGATTCAAAGTTAAATCAAGGAAACGTCCAATGATTTGACGTTGGGATATTGAAGCCGTTAGTTATCTAATATCACTAAGAATACATTCAATATCTAAACAGGCGGAAGAGAATATGCATTTACATTCAGTCGGTCAAAATATATTGACACGTTATTAACACAAACTCTAATAAATCATGGGTACTCTAACCACATAATATTAAGATAAAGTTGCGTTGACTCGGAATCTATAATGAGTCAGCCAGCTAGACAAAAAATCAGTAAACTCGGAATGCAAAATGAGTTGACTCGGACTCATATCATCCGAACACAGTCGGTTTTAAAATTTCAAGAAAAAGAATAATGATCAATCCTTACACAGTTACACCATATCTCCGTCATCATGGAACAACTGATAAGTCCTAAAACAGAAGTTCACTTGTTCTAAATGGGTCGTAAATTTTAATAACTAATCATTGCTAGCTTGTTTCATTCTTAAATATCATTATATATGATATCAGGCAACACAAAATGATCATTAACAGTTAACCAAGCATTACTAGATGGAAGCACTTTAACTAATTATTACAATCCCATAATAACCAAAAAACCACTAATTTAGTAATAAGGCCACGGTTTAATAAATTGCAACGGCTGTAGGGACTATGTGTCAGATATTACTGTCCTAAAGCATTCAGCAACAGTTCTTTTGCTACAGCCGCTGAACTTTATAATTGTTTCAAATATAATTTGCCTCAGTTTTAGGAACAGTTATAAGCGTTGCTAATTTAAATATTAAGCAAACAGCACCGCCAAAAAGAAAATATTCGCACTTTGGTTACCTACTTTTTCTGTTCACATTTAACCGCCGACAAAAATCTAAAGTTTCAATATGTAAAACGGCCACATCATCATCCCTTATGACGGCAGTAAATTCATAACACTAAGATTGTAATATGAAAACTCCCAACCTTAATAAATTGTGAATATCTTCATACGGGTAAATATACTAACCCTCTCTAATATGATTGAAAACTTACAGGAGGGAAACCTTATCCAATTATATTCAATCATTCTCATACTAGTATCAGGATAAAAGGCCTCATGTTATCATCAACACAGAACAAGGAAAATCCAATCTTAATAACAAAGATTTCATGTGATGATCATCATGGAATTAAAATCAAAATTATTACTTTCATATGGTTAAATAGAGAACCAATAATTCAATCCATGGAGTTACTTATCATTATGAGAAAATAACAACAATCAATCACTGCTCTTATACCAACTGTTAGCATTCTAACCATGCTGTTATAATCTTAACATGATCAAATCAGGATCTAGATTATTCAATGTTTGGTACACACATAAAATCAACGATAACTTTAGGGAGAAGCTGTAACTTACCTGATAATGATGAAGTATCCATTGATGCTGAGTTTTAGCTTCTTATCCTTCCTTTCTTCTCCCCAGCTTCAATATAAAACTCAACTGGTTTCTACTATTATGATGGTGTAAGTCACTCTTATTGACAAAAACCAGCTTGACCCTTCCTTAGACACGTGGAAAGGAAAGCTAAGGAATTTAAACTTCCAGTGGTGCTTTCATGAGAAGGTGCCCCATTTTGCTTTTTTATCTAGCAGTGAATGAGGCGACACTCCTTCTCGAATTCCCGAGCCCTGCCTTTACTTTAACTGATCAATTGAAAGAATTCCTCTATAACATTTGATCCGACCTGGCCAGTAGGAATGTCTAATTTGTGTTGGAATCTTGCAACAATGAACACCAGCGTTAGATGTATCAGAATAATATATAAAGAACTGAATTGAAAACAACTCTACCACGGACAACTACGAGGGAAGAATCACAGGTTCAACAAGTTGTCCTTAACATATTAGTTCGCGGGTATACTCAAGAAGAGCAATGCTAAACCCCAACGTGCGAAGATGTGTCCAGGATAAGACTGCCCGATATAGCTTGCATTAGCACAATACAAACTACCCACTCTTGAACTTAGCAACAGGGAAGGAAGGGAAATAAACACTCAAAAGCGCCGCTTCTGTGATATCTTGAAAACAATTTTAAGAGTTGTATTTATAGGAGAGAGTTACTTGCAGACCAAGTTAGGTTTAGGTTTTCTTATAAAACTAGGTTTTGTTTCTTGTAAAACAATTAAAACCGAAAACAAAAGAATTTCCCATAAATAAAACTCTTAACGAAAATATTCTTGGAATTAATTTCCTAAAAAAAATTGTTGCAAAAAATTATTTCGTGTAGACATAGGGCTTGGTGCATGGTGTATTTGGGCCATATATTGTTTCCTAAAGAATTTCCCATAAATAAAACTTTTAACGAAAATATTCTTGGAATTAATTTCCTAAAAAAAATTGTTGCAAAAAATTATTTCGTGTAGACATAGGGCTTGGTGCA